>CAWUFW010016947.1:0-285493 GCA_963921515.1 Calotriton arnoldi | reverse complement strand
GATGGAGGGCATTGAATTCTACCAGGTGGGTACTGTGGAGTTTGTGTTGGGGGTGGGTGTGAGGGGAGGTGCTGGTGACTATAGTCAGTGCTGCAAGTCCCCCTTCCCACCCAGCCAGCCAGATATCCCACCATGGAACGTGCTTGCATTGCAGGGAGTGTGAGTTGTCTCTCAGGATGTCAGTCAGTGGTGTCCTGCTGTTTGTTGGTGCACAGTTGGCAGCAGGGCCTTGTGCTCCCCACAGCAGTAGCCAGTGTCAGCCATCTTGTGAGTCCTTCTCCACTCCCTGTGATGTGCGCATGGTTCATGGTGGTGTTGATGGGACAGTTTTGGGGCGGGCAATATGTGTGACTGCGACTCCCATGATGCTATTGGCTACACTGACTTGGCCAGCATACACAGAATTCCTTCCTTTGAGTGGTCTTCACTGTGTGTTGGTGTTGTTGTGGTGGCTACATGTGTGGATGTGTTTGTTAGTTCTATTTGTGCCACTGCCTAGCTGTAGTTGTGGTTGTGTTTGTACATGTGTTGGCACAGTTGGATGTGACTTTTTGATGGCATGTGTTGTGTTTATCTGACTGACATACACATTTTGGGATGATTCTGTTCTAGTTGCTGTGTAATTGCTATGTGTGCATGGTTTGACTCTCCCCTTGACAGTGATGTGTGTGTTTTGTGGCAGTTTATTGTGTACATTTGTTGTGTACTCACCAGGCTCTGGGATGTTCTCTAGTCCATATATGCTCACTGGCGGAAGGATGGCCCGCACCTTCTCCTCCCAGGGCCTGAGGTATATTGGCTTGGCAGGAGGGCCACTGCCGGTCTGTTGGCTGTTGCTGTAGTCTATCTTCAGCAGGTCCCGTACCCTCCTGCGCACGTCATACCACCTGTTCTGGATGTCCGTCTTTGTGCGCCGACATGATGATTGTGCGTTCACCCTGTTGATGATCCTCTCCCACATCTTGGTTTTCTGCGACATGGGGGTCTGTTGGACCAGAGTGCCAAACAGCTGTGGCTCCACCCTGAGGATCTCGTCTACCAGGACTTCCAATTCACAATCTAGGAACTTGGGATTCTTCTTGGGGGGCATGGTGATGGGTGGTGATGGTGAGTGATGTGTGTGTTGGTGTGCAGGTGAGGGTGTGTGAGTGTGTGTTTTGCTGGGTGTATGTGAGGTAGGTATTTGTTGGTGTGCTGCTGGTGTGTGGCTTGTGTGAGGGATGAGCTGTGGGTGTGTGGTTGCTTTCTCTTGGGTGCTGGCAGTGAAATGGCATTTGCAAAGGCTCATGGTAGTGATTTGTGTCCTTTATATAGGTGGAGTTGTGGGTGTGTCTTTGTTCTCTGTCCCCACCCCCCCAGTATTTATTGGCTTGGTAATTGCTTGTTTGGCCTTTTTTTGGTTGATTTTTCCTTTGTGCTGTTTGTGTATGTTGGAAACGTTCTTGTGACCGAGTCGGACCCTGCATTGGTCTCGTACGGTGTTTTCCGTTTCGTTCACGCTGTGTTTGTGCAGTTTTGTATGCTGCGTACGCGTCGGTCGCGGTGTATTGTATTGCTTCGGCTCGGTTTTGTATGCGTGTCGGTCGTACGGCTTGTCCTCCGTCCGACTCGGTCGTGTTTTTCGCGCCTTGCATCGTACTTTGCGGGTTGGAGTTGGCGGGTACGATTCGGTCGGATTTGTTCCGGGTGCGTGTCGGTCGGTTGGATTCGCGTGTTTTTCCGGCCGGATTGCTATTTTCCGAGCGGCTCGGTCGGTCGGCTTGGTTTCCTGACGTGTCGGTCGGATTTATCGCGGCTTGCATCGTACTTGGCGTGTCGGGCGCCACTGGTACGTGTCGGTCGGTATTTTTTCCGGATCCGAGTCGGTCGGTGCTTTTTCCGGCCCGAATCGGAATCGACCCCTATGTCTAAAGGGCGATAGGAGGATGTGCAGGTAGGGTCCTGATTCAGTTTGGGGATGGATACAAGTAAGGATTCCCGAAGGGAGGATGGCAGCTCACCCAGCCGATGAGCCTCATTGTATATGGCAGTTAAGCAGGATGATGGACTGACAGCAAAAGTGTTGTAGTATTCTATGGGAAAGCCATAAAGGATTCCTAGCTAGGTCCGGAATTGCTTGCATAACTTCTGCATTCATGATCACAGCGTCTAGAGTATCACGTTGGGTCACAGTAATCTGCAGCAGGGGGAAATGTGATAGGAAGGACGCCTCTCTCCCGGCAGTAAGTGATGGGTTCTGTATAAATTTCAGAGTAGTATCTAAGGATCTCCTAGAGGATATCATGTTGTGTATGTCATAGTACACCTGCGGGGGATCGGAGCTCGAGAATGGGAATCTCCTTTTGCTCCTGACGGATTAACCATTCAAGGAGGCGGCCTGATTTATAACACTCCCTATGGGTCTGAGCCACAAAGGCAGTAAGGTTAAAGCAACAGAGGTGCTCCAAAAGAGCTGCATGTTGGCGTTTTGCCTATTCTAGTGTGGCTCGGTGGTAAGAGTCCCATTCGGCATGATGCTCAAGCACGGGTAGGCACTGTTCTACCTCTAAACTTTATCTGTCACGGGTTCTACGGACACCTACATTGTTTTAAATGCAAAGACTGTGAGACGCCACCTTATAGGTGTCCCACTCTAGTGCCCAAGTGGAGTCTGTGCCCTCATTTGCAGTGAAGTAATTGCATATGTGTGATTCCTTTGTGTTACGGAAGACAGGTCTAGTAGGCAATCCAGCAGGAGGCGCCACATGGGGGTTGGAGGATGGGGGACGCCCCATTACATGTCCACAACATATACATCATGGTCAGAAACCACACCGTCTAAGTAGTCTGTGGCGCCTACCAATAGCAATAAAGGAAGGGAGCACAGTATGTAATCAAGGTAAACATATAAGTCGTGTGGCGCCGAGTGGAAGGAGTAAACACAGGAATCAGGGTAGAGGGTTTAGTGCCCAATGTGTCACCCAGCTAGTAAAGCGCTCTGTCTGGGCAAAGGGGGTGCATGTGGCAGAGGCGGGTGGGAGCGATCGAGATGCAGATTCAAAACGCTGTTATAGTTGCCTGAGTATCCACAGGATTTTTTTTTTAGCCAAAATATTTGAGAGCTCCGACCAGAACCTCTCTTGGTCAGAGTTCAGGGCAAAAATGCTACCAAGGAGAACAGGGACACAGTTGAGTCATCCCCCGAGTAGCACGTATCATCCCTTTAGTCGATGGTTGTAGCAATTATTTGAAATGATACGCCCAGTCGAACCCACACCATTGCCCCCCTCGCATAGTCCAAGTATGGTTTTGCGTAGACCAACCAACACCAGCATTTCTCAAGGCACAGAAGCTCTGTCGCAGTAGTATGAGTTTCCTGTAGAAAAATGATTTTTGCTTGTTGCCTTTTGATGTATGAGTAAATTGAGTTTCACTTTCACGCCGTCTGCATCCCTCTAATGTTAAGTGTGAGAAATCTAGTGGTGGTTAGTGGAGCCATTGCATGACAGATGTAGGTAGTCTCCCACCTATGCCCGTCCCCCTGTGTCACAAATATTAGGTTGCACAAACCTGCCTGCATAGTTCATGAAAGGGAAGAGGTAGTGTGGAAATAGAGGGAAATAAACAAGAATGTGTAGAGCCTACTGCAAGCGGTGGTACACCCAAACTGGATGCTAAGAATACCCATCTGAATAAGTAGGGGGGTGGCTGTGTTGAGGAGCAGACGGGTGCAATCACAGTCCACCCTATGTGTCAGCATTGTGGTCAGGCGAGACCTGGCAGTAGGGGCGAAAGGAGGTGGGTATCGCAACTCCAAGGCTGTCGGCCCAGGAGAGCAGGGCTGGGAACTACATAAACAGTGATCGAATAAAGGAACTGGTGAGGGTCAATCAATGAGGCCAGGGAAGCAGTGAAAGTGATCAGACCACTGTAAGGGGAATGGGACGTATGTGTGGGTGAGCAGGAGGGAGGGGGGTCAGGGGCGTACAGACGGTGAGTGAATACATTTACTCAGAAATAGCAGTCCCAGATACTTAATTGTAGGGTAGAGACAAAAGTCTGGGAGTCAGTGAGTCATGTGATGTTCTCCGATGTTTGAGGTGTCACCAGTGGGAGGAGAGGTGTAGTCTGCGTAGAGGTTGGAGAGGAGTCAGAGTCACCATCCGTGGAGAAAATATGTGAACCACTAGCTAGATCCAATGGGCCAGCCTCACCCCTCCGTTTCCAGATTGGTCTGGGGGGTCGGGGCGACACGTCTGCGTCCCTGGGAACTGAGGGGCCAGAATGATGAACTGTCCAGTCCCAGACATCTTTAGGGTCAGTGAAAAAGCGTGATTTGTCTTGATTAAGGATTTTAAGGCAGGCCGTGAATAACAGAAAATACTGGATTCCCAATTGATGGAATCGTCATGTATCTCCCAGAAAGGTTGTACGTTGCCGTTGCACTGTTAGCATATAGTCCAGAAAGAGCATGATGTTCTTGTCTTCCAATTTCAAAGGGCCTGCTAGCCAATCCACCTGCAAGATGGCATCCCAGTCCTGGAAATACAGAAGTTTGGCCAGCATGGGTCGAGGCGGAGCGCCTGGTGAAGGGGGGCAAGCCAGGATCAGGTGTGCTTGTTCCAAGGAAAAGCAAATAGTGAGTTCAGAGGCGGGGACGAATGCACAAAGCCAGGTCTCCAGAAAAGATAGGGGGTCTTTACTTTGCAGTACCTCCAGGACACCCAGGATCTGAATGTTGATTCTTCGAGAGCGACCCTCTGCATAATCCGCCCTCTCTTCCAGATTACGAACTCGGACCTGTGGGTCTTGTATGGTGCATTCATTGTCCATCGTCTGTGGTTGCAGCATGGTCTGTCTTTTTTCCTCCTTGGTCACTTGACCAGTGAGCTTACGATGATCATCCCTTAGAAAGTTGAGTTCTACCACCAGGGATCCTAGGGCAGTCTCCATAGATTTCCGGGAGCTTCAGATGGCTGCCAGCACTTGATCTAATTTGTCATGGGAGGGTCTCCAAGGGGTCACTCACAAGCTCCAGCCATGGAGTGTCAAGTATAGTAGATGAGGGGTCAGGGACCGCTGATTTTGGTGCCAGCGTGGTGGTTTTCAGGTGGCCCATGGTTGTTTGTTTTGAGGGAAGGAACCCCTCGTCACTAGAAAGGGTCTTGCAGTGCTCGAGTATAGTACGATGTGTGCCAATTATTGTAGGAGCAGGTAAACGTAGTGAGGAGGATCCCGAGTGTGCAAGTACCCCGTGGGGTGTGGCGGCACTGCAGTAAAGTCCGGAGTCTCCACAGTGGCAGAGAGTAGCACCTCGTGGTTGTGCAGGGCACCCTGTAGGTCTGATGAGGGCACAGTTGAGCAGAGAAGGCATGAGGGGGACCCACCTCTAGGTGAACAGAATGGGGAAGTCCACTTCAGACAAAGGGCGAGTCAGGACCAGGCTTGTGGGTCCTTTAATCCTGCAGGTCTACCCCCGATGGGTGCCAGTGTGTGAAGGGTATCACCATGTGTTACATCTTGGACATCAAAGAATTGTACCAACCACCTCGGATGTTTTGTGGGGAACAGAAGTCCAGGCTTCAAAGGGGAGGTGGGATATCACTGTAGCAGATGAGTAAGAAACAGGAAGAAGTCCTGTTACGGGCCTTGAGGAGTGATAACGGGCACATCGAAGTCAACGCAGCCTCACAGAGGTGGGGACGGAGCTGCAAGATGTAGATATAGCCCCAGCTCACTCACCGAGGATATATGTGGATGGTATGGGTCAAGCATGGGTATTGTGTTGCACCCACCGGTAGCCAATGGTGCAGGTTTCCTGGAAGGGAAAGTAAAGAGATGTTGCGGAGTGCCCCCCTTAGCCTGAGCACTGTGAGTAGGGCAGAGGGTGTGGTGCTTGGGGATGGGCCAGTTATTGATGTCTAGCAGGGTCCGGCAGCCAGTGCGGCTACCCTACTTCACCAGTATGGGTCGCCAGTGATGGGCGAGGTCTGCAGGTAACAGCACTCTCTCAGGTTTCAGCTGAGTCTGCTAGCCGACGGCAGTGATGCAGGGGGCAGTTCCAGTAGCTGCTCGCAGCTGCGCCGTGCCTCGATTCAGGCATCAAAAGCAGGGTGACCCAAAGCGGCCTGTGGTCTCTGAGAGCCATGCCATGTGCAACAGGCAGCCGCGACATGCCCCGATCTAGGCACCAGAGTTCAGGTAATGTAGAGACCTTCGTGGTCCGGGGGCTGCGCTGAATGTAGCAGGCCCCACTGTGGGCCCGAGGGGGCAGGAGAACGGGAGTCGCCGGCAGGCCATACCCCCCTCTTCACATGAACTCAACACGAAGTCAGGCGCAGGCTGCTGCCGATGAAGTAGGCGGGACAACAGTCACAGCCACAGAGACAGCTCTCGGTGTGGGACACAGCCCAATGCAGTGACAGCAGAGGTGCCAGCCCAGCCGCCGGCCCACAAGCGCTCTGTGCCCCTATAAAGGCACTGAGGGTCCTCCAGTTAAAGGGGCTCCAACTGTGAGTCCCGAAGTAGGCAGGAGGGGAAGGTGGCGAGCAGGGCACAGGAATAAGTGCAGCCGCAGCTCAGGGCTCAGCACAGGCCGCCATTTTCTCTAAATGGCATGAGTTGCAGTTTGGTCGCCATTCAGTGTAAAGCCATTCAGTGTAAAGGGGGGTAAAAACTGCCAAAAAGTCAAGCGCGGCGGCCCAGCAGCATTCCGTGCAGCTCCTAAGGCAAAAATCAGGTCGGAAGCCCGGTCCAGAACCTTGATGTAGTGCGAATGCAGGGTGGATGGCGCGGATCGTCGCTAAAGTGCGTCCGCCATTGTAGCCTGCTTGGCCAAGTCCCCCTAGCCTCTGGTTCTTTTTGGAATTTTTTTTTTTTAAGTGTCCAGTTTTGCAGTTCTTGTTAGGGAGAGAGTGTCATCATCACCACCTAAGGGTCCAGGATCTTATGGGCACCAGTTGGGTGTTGGAACTGGTCAGTCAGGTACAGGAGGGCCTTGGGCTTCTTGCAACTTTTGTGTTCCTGGACCTTAGCAGGAGACTAGATAACTAGCCCCTGTAGACTACTCTTTAGTCCTGGGTTCAAATGAGAGCAGATCCAGCCCTAGGGGTCCCTCTCCACAGGTTACAGTAGGTGCAGTCCTCTTTCTGAAATCAGGATTCAGCATGTGCACTCCTTCTTCTGTCTTCCACAGGTCCAGAGATGTCATGAAGAAGGTATCCAGGGGTGCCATTTTTATGCCTTGCAGTAACTAGCTTGTGAGTGGAAGTGACTCCCCAATAGGGGAAGATATCCGAGGGGAAATCTTACTAACTTTGATATCATTTTCTAAGAATTTTACCCTAAACCCCCCACTGAGCCCTGCTGTGCCAAAATCCAATACAACAGAATCTTTTTTCCCTTGGTGAGAGCTCTGGGTATACCCTTGAGAAATAAAGAACTCCCCATGCAAAGCCAGTTCTGGGACTTCCCCCCACTGAGATTTGTACCACTCTGACTACTTGGACAATGACATGGGCAGGCCCAGGTGTGAGTTACATCTGCCAGGGATTGCCCCTTTTGGGATAGTACAGATTGTGGCCACATCCACTAGGTCATCATGTCATGAGGAAGTCTCACCTGCTCCCAGCCAAGGACCATATATTTCCCTTCCTGAGAGCAATTCACAACTCCCAGCAACCTGCCAGGTAACAGTTGGGGATTTTCTCTGAAAGGGCTACTAGAGACTTTTAGGCAGGAAAATGGCAACATTCTAAAAGTATATTATACAAAAAAGTGATGGATGAAATGCTTGAATTAATCTCAGGCACTTGTATTACTTGGGGTCACATCCCAATCCATTGTTATTTTGCACACTATGCTACCTCAGTTTGGACCCAGCCATATGCAAGACAGGCTTGATCCTTCTCCAATGGAAACAGTCCAGATTGAAATGCCAGGCCAGGTCCTCCCTGAAGCGGAACACAAGCAACAAAGGACCAGTTTCTGCATTGTTAGTGCTCATTAGCCAGGTATAGCTTGATTCTAGTGACAGAGTGTGCACTGGACCACCGTTTTGGCTGGAGTAATTACCAGTGGCTGAGATTAATTCAAGCACTCCATCCATCATCTTGTTGCAGTTTTTCTAAAAGCGGCATTTTCAAAAAGTAATTTAAAATTCAACTTTACCGCATGATTGAATTTTAAATTCCTATTGACTTTAGTCCTTAAGTCATGTTTCTGGCTATCCCCATACTGAAATTATACATCATAAGCTGTTGTAATGCAACCCAGTGTTTATCCATGGGATAGCCAGCCGTGCAACAGTGAAAAACGACTTTGGAGATTTTCACTGCCAGGACATGTAAAACTTAGGTATACATGTCATACTTTTTAAATACAATGCACTTTGCCCTGTGGGCACTTAGGGATAAAGTAAGGGTGGCTTAAAGATAATAACAAGCAAGATTTAGGCCTGGCATATGGTTTATTTTGTCAGGTTGAATTTGAAGTTTTAAAACTGCACACTCAGGCTGCAGTGACAGGCCTGAAGACATGCTCTGCATTGTCACGTTAGTGGTGGCACAATAGGTGTTGCAGTCTGTGAGAAGTTGGCCTGGCATATGCTGTCCACTAATTATAGTGGGCACCTTGCACCAGTCCAAACAACCCCTTATTGGAGATAGGTTAAAGACAACCTTATTGAAAGCTATCCTAGTGGTAGCTATGGAGAGCAGCCTTCAGGCTGAGTCTTGAAGGAATGTAAAGCAGCTTGTTTTACCAGTCTATAATCTCTTGAGTGACCAAATGAAAGAGCACCACACCAGGTATATATTCAAAATATATGTATTTATTGCTAAACACACCCCTCTAGTCTCTTTATGAGGCTAGAGTTCGAAGTACATAAGTTAGAAGTTATTAAATCACAGTAATAGCACAAATACACGTTTGGGCCCTAGGGGCGTACCAAACCATATACCAATAAAGTGGTATGCGAACCACGACTGAACTAGACACTAGGCCTAGAGCCTCTAGAAGTGCTTGGACCACAAGGAACTACCCAAGGTAGTGACACAGGGGACCCACGGGAGAGACGCGTGCAGTGTATACACACAACCGCGATACGCCGTTGACTTCTATGGAGAAAGTCGGGATCGGGAAATTAGAGAAAAGGGACACTTAAAGAGGACTAGGACAAAACCCTTTGAGATCTAGGACTTTGAAGAGTCTCTACCCACGGGAGCACCGGAGTACTCGTGTTACCTCACCCAGGGAAGCCGGGTGCATAGGTGCCTTTCGGGGTCGGGTTTCGTCGTCGATTCGAATGGCGATCTGCTGCAAAGTGCTGCTGGCGGCCAAGAGAAAAGTGTCCGGGTGGATCCAAGAGTGGATCGGAGTTCTAAAGAACCTGAAAGCAGAGGGGACAGAGTCTGGGTCACTAGCCAGTGACCAGGAAGGCGATGGACAGATGCCCACCGATGTCGAGTGCTTCAGGTGCGTTGACAGTCGTCTTGACTCTTCAGCCACGAGGTCCAGGAGGCGTTGTCGGCAACCAGGAGCAGGATTCGGGCTGGTACACGATGTCTGTCGAGTGCTGAGGTGTCGGCGACCGGATTGGACCCAACAAGCCTTGGCAACAGCAAGTCTTGGTGAAGATGTTGATCGTCGATGGTGCAGACCAGCAAGGTCTGTGGAACTCACCCAGCAAGGGTAAGTGAGGGCAGGCCTGGAGCACCCAGGATGCCAAGTTAGAAAAGGATTGGCCTTCGTTAAGGGCTACTAGCCAACGGGCTAGCGACCGCGAAGGAGCCTCATGACGCTGCACGTGGAGCTGGCTTACAGGACACTCGTGGAGTGGGGGCCAGTGATCTTCGGTGCAGGTGGTGCTGGAGGCTAGGGCTACTCGGAGCCCAAAGCACGACTTCTTGGAAGACCCAGAAGAGGATGCACTTGCAAATGTGCTCGGTGTCCAGAGGTCACAGTCTCAAGTCACCCACGATAGCCACGGGCCTCAGCTTTGCTGGGGAATCAAGGTAGCCTCGGGGAAGTCTGAGAATCCACCTCTGGTGATGCGATGACTTCGGCGTCCGACGGGAGCTTCAGAAATGCGAACCGGACAGATGCTTCTTTGGTGCCTGCCAAGCAGGGAGTCACTCCTTGACCCCAAGGGAGATTCTTCTGTCCTCTAATCGTGAGTAGAGCGTCGAAGGTCCAGGATTCAGTTTCAGAGTTTCGTCCAGGGATAATCTAAAGTCCTAAGGACTGGGTTCCTATCTTTATACTAAAGATAGGGGTTGGACTACTCTGTGGCCCCACCTATGGGTGGGTCAGGGCAGAGGGGTGGCTACACCCCTTTCCCTTTGTCCAGTTCGCGCCAAAGCAGGGGCTGCAAGCCCCTGATCCGGTTTGAACTGGGGTATGCACAGGGACACCAAATGTGCCCCCAGTGCAGGACTTCAAAGCACACAGATGGTGCTCCCGCCCAGCCCCAATACACATTGTCCTGTCTGGGGAGGTGGTCACACCTCCCTGGGACAGGAAACCTGTTGTCCAGGCCTCCCCTGCCGGAGTTTCGTCCAGCAGCAGGAGGCCAGACTCGTGTCTGTGGCAGCAGCATCCATTTTGTGATGCCAGGGCTTTGGAGAGAAGTTACCGGGTTAGTCAGAGTTAACATGTCTTTCCCTCTAGAAGGGTGGAATGCTACCCCCGCCGCCAGAGTTGGCGGGGGGTAGTATTCCAAGATGTTTGACACCAAACACGACATGTTTAGGTGCAGCCATTCCAAAGTTAGCATTTTACCGCGAGGTTATAATGCGCTTAAGAGTATATGGTCAGGCTGCACTACAAACAGCATCAGAGATGGTCTCCGAACGCTGCAGAGGGGCCCTGCTCATGCAGGGGCACCCTCTCACATAGGAACCACGCACTCTGCCTTTAGGATTGATAAGGCCTGCCTTAGGAGTGACTTATAGGTTTATATGTGTGTATGTATTTAGTGATATAGGTAACCTATATCACAGTAAGGAGTGCATGCACCACCTTACCCAGGCTGCAGTAGCAGACCTGTGGTGTCAGTTTGGATGGCCTTCCAGGGGTGGCATAATACATGCTGCAGCCCCTAGTAGGCCTCTGAGGTACCTATGCCCTTGGTACATAGTATACCATATACTAGGGACTTATAAGGGCACTCCAGATTCCAATCAGAGATGTGCCTAAGGCACATGGAAACCTTTTTACAGAGAAAGCAGATAGACTGGGGCCCTGAATAGCAGGATCCCAGTCCAACTAAGTCATAAACCAGCAAAACACCATAAAAAAAGTGGGGGCAACCATATAGTCAGATTCCACCTTCCTACACAGTCCACCAGTGACATTTAACTTACAGGCCCTATGTACACTCAATACCATGCAGCAGGGACTTACAGGTAAATTAAATATGCCAATCAGGGATTAGCCAATTCTACATGTTTTTAGGGGTCAGAAGACATACACTGGGTGCTGGATGGCAGCGCCACTGTGTTCAGATCCCATAAACCAACAATAAAATCCAGCAGAAAGTAAGGGGGGGCACACAAAAAGGCATTTTCTTACAGTCTTCCAGGTGTGTAGCATTTGTAATGCATAATATTCTATCTATCTCTGTAGTTGACTGAAAAGAATATGTGCATTTATTTAATACGTAGAGTCTTCGCCTATTTCCAGGATGACTTCTAGAACACTCGGAGGAGAATCAGGAAAAAAAACGTGAGCGTGCGCCGGACTTAAAATCGATGAGACATGAATAAAAGTAATTCACCATAAAATTAAAGGGATGTCAGATAAAGGCTAAATGAGTAATGGATTCCTGACAAGATAGATCTAAATATAAAGTGCATCTTAAAAGGGACCTCTGTGTCCTGAGCGTGTTCAGCCAGAGTGACAATTCAATGTTTCCTTGGAACCGAGTGCCATCTGGGATTTGTAAAAACGAGTTACATTAAATCTCGGTGTTAAGAGACTAAATAAAGAAGCAATGACTTAACCCACAGGTGGTGCGATTAAATGTAAGGAGTGTGCTTGAAGTATCAGATGGCTGCTTTCGGACCAAGAGCCTTAAATTACATAGGGGGTGATTATGATGGCGGGGGGATAACCACCGCTGTGCTGGTGGTGGCGATCCGCCCGCCATCACAACCTGATTTACCCCCGCCATATTATTATGGCGGGGGGTAGCGCGGCGGACGCGCGATGCCGCCATGGAAAGGCTGGCGGGGATTCACTTTGGGGGCCCGTTGCGGGCCCCCGGGGGAGTGGGGGGCTGCACTTACCTATGGTACCCCCCTACATTGTCATGCACAAGGTAGCAGGCACCGCGCGGTGCCTGCCACGTTGTGCATGGCAATGCACAACATGCCTTTTCACCATTGCGGCGGGTGCTGCTTAGAGCAGCACCCGCCGAAATGTTGGGAATGCGGAATGCGACCGCCAGGGTGGCGGTTGCATCCTAATTAGCGGTGCGGGACTGCCGCACGTATGGCGGCCGGTCCCAGCACCGCGAGGATGGCGGGCCGACTAAAGTCCGCCCGCCATCCTAATGGGCCCCATAGTATTTTGTGTTTCGAAAGGATCTGGCCTCTGTGGTGCAACCTTCATTTTCAACTGACAAAGATATGACGAGTGTTATACAGCACCTACTGTGGCAAATGTCCCAATTTTTTTAGTGCTAAAACAACAAATTTCAATGAACCCTGAGAAGCCTATTTTTTCAGTTTCAGGAGCAAAAGTTGAGATGCCCATCTTGGGATTCAGACCCATTCCAGCAAGTTACACATAGATTGCTGCAGTTGGCAGAAAACTAGCATACAAATTCAACTGTATACACACATACATCAGCTGCACTTTTTAGATTAGAATTTGATGCCAGAATTCACCTTTATATGCCTTGCATGATGAACGTTTTCAATGCACTATATACATATAATGAATTTCTCTTAACATTTTTGTAATTTCGTTTTTACTTAGTAAAGCAAATTTGTTCTCCATCTGTTTCGGTCTAATCACTGTTTTGCAATGTTTTTTGTTTTTTTATGGAGTTTTATATAGCGCAAACTTGACCCGAAGGTATTGGAGCGCTTTACATAGCACCAGTTGCGTTACATGAGGACACATTAATTTTTGTTAGGCACGGGGAGATTAAGTGATTTGCTCAGAATCACAGGATGTTCAGCGTCATTGCCGAGACTCGAACCCGGTTCCCCAGATCCAAGGTCGACCGCCCTAGCCGTTAGGCCAACTCCAACACAAACTCTACTTTCGGGCACCATTTGTCCCATAGTCTGCACTCATGTTTATTTCCTGCATGTTATCCTATTATTTTTGGTGTTTGTCCGTTTTGGACCCTGAGGTGGTCTCTTTGGGGATTCTGTCACACCTTGTTCCTTCCTTGATGATGTTGTTGTTTATTCCACAAGTCTCCTGAACATTTGTAAAGAGCTCTGTTACCTGCAAGGGTCATGTTTGTGCGATATAAAACTTAATAAATAAAATAAATAAATAAGGTATTTGTAATAAGGTTCTTTCAGATTAATTGTGTATTTATATTTATAAGGAAATGCATTCATAGCCGTATCATATGCCCTCCTTTCAACCAGTCCAAGCAACCCACTTTACTATCCAAACACATAATTAAGATAATAACCACTGTAAGTGTGAGCTAACATAACTTGCAGTTGTAAAGCCTGTGCACTCGCAAACATTTTCCCAGGGTCCAATGCATTTGGGCTTTGGTGTGACCGAGGGCCGCACTGATGCCAGCAGGGTGTGTGTAAGGTGGGTGTAGGGGAACCAAAGCATGTACATCTAGTAGCTGAGATGAATTGCACAGTGTGGACCGAGAAAACCTATGATCAATACTGGCTTCCCCAATTGACCAAATTGTGTGATCCTAGGCAATTGTTTTGTTTCACTTTCATTCCTTTTTCTTTATAATCACATAAAAGAGGACCTTGAAATACATGACTTCAGGATGTGTGATGTACAAAACCTTTTGTGTTGGATTTATTAAACTATAATGTTGTTCATGAATTATGGGAACCCCGGCCACCCAAAGGGTGCACATAACAAGTGACTTGCCTCTTAGTTCACTATAGGTATTGTTGTCAGGGTGGGGGAGTAGCATTGATGTTTCTAAATTCATGTTTGAAAACTATCACTTCAACGAAAAAAATACTTCTCAATGTACTGACATAATCTGATTTACTAAAGTGAAACGGTCCTGCATGTAATGAAAACAGCAACCCAGTGATGCTGTTGACCAGGAGTCCTCATGGAGGGCTGCATGCAGCCCCCACAGTACTTTGAGTGTCCCTGTTGTAAAGTAAACTCTTACCACTTGGGGTATCATGGCGCTGAATAACAGAGGTTTATTGGTACCCAACTCATTAGGTCTCGCCTAGGCAGCGCATGCGCTGCATCTGCTGTTTTGAAGAGACATGTAGTATCTAAGATATGGGCTTCAAAAACGCCCAACTTTTTGATTGGTTCCTCTTACTGCCCATTAGAAATGCTGGCTTATCATTGGTGAATAAACTTAGTAGTCCCTCCTTTAGTTCCACTCTGGATAATGATACTGCTACATGAATCCCTTCACTATGGGCCATATGTTTCCTTCAGTGCACTACTTTGTCTTTCGCTCTGCCCAAGCTGCTGCTCCCAGTTCATTTAATCTCCCTGCCCTTCCCAGAACAACACCTCCCGCCCCTCGCAGCTCGTTTGCATTCTAAACAGTTGCTCTTCGCTCCCTCTCATGAGCTGCTGCTGCCTTCCTTTTATACACCGTACGTTAAAAATTTGAAATCTGCACGTTTCTATTGGATGCTGTTGAGTTCTACTGGTTGTGCTGTTTTTTATATTAAATTGCTCAAACACAGCTGAAAAAAAAGACAGGAATTTGTAGTAAACGTTGCAAGCAGGGAAGCGTTGAACCAGGCCTACCGCCCAATCAGATGTCTGGGAGTTGCTATGTGCGCGCTACTCATTCTTCTTTGTTCAGTAGAGGAAGAAATGTACTGCACGGAAAGACGGGCTATGCACCCAAAGCACAATGTTTTCGTCTAACCGCTACAGCCATCTGCATTCATCTGAGAAAACCTCTGCAGCTTTTTTTACAGCCAAGAAGCAGCTTCCTAACACAGGGATTTCAGTATGATTTTGGGTGGAGACAAAAGACAGCAGAAAGGTGTGTTAGAAAGGAAGTTCATGTTTCCCTTATTTTCCAGTCTTTTAATTGTTGAGTAATGTAACAGGAATTTTTACTAATAAACTTAGAAAGTGTGAATTTAGTTTCAATGGAGCCAGCATAAACAATGTGGTTTTTATTCTACTTAATTCCCAGTACCAAAACAATACACTTCCTGTATTCCAGTCTAGGGGCTAAGATTAATGTATATACAAGCATAGTGTTGCCAACGTTGTTTTTTGTAGAAATATAATTCTTAGTTATTTGTAAAAGTCAAAGGATACACAATTCAATATTTGATTGGTACATTTGCAGTACTCTACTTACTTCATCATTTCAAACAGGCCTATTAAACAACAGTAAATATTACAGCACCCATAATAATGCGCTGCATGGCTTTATACTTATAAAGTCCCAAAGGCGAAACCTATTGCATTGCAAATGCTTGTTTTCTGTGGAAGCATGAAAAAAGAAGGGACCCATCAGGATTTGAACGTGTGATCTTGAGCTCAAATGCAAATCCTGGAGTAGACCCATTAGTCCACTGAGACACTGGATCCTGCTGGAAAAAAATGCGAAATGTTAGTCTTAAAACTTGGACTCGTGGAGGGGGTCATGCATGAATTGAGTAGGCGAAATTTAAATTACGTCGGCGTAAGTTTTATAATTCTGGGAATTTCACTTTGTGCTTGCTAAATGAAATTACAGAATGTACTCCGTTATGCCACTTCATGAAATTACGTGCCATTTGCAGTAAAAATGTACAGCCGATGCATGGGAATAACAGAACGTGAGTGACTGTTTCCACGCTTCTTTTGTTTTCACACTTTTTTAGGGTGACATGCGTCCTCACGTTAATAAGAGGAAGTATTTCATGCTAATATATAGTGTGACATGGTAGATTTGCATATTGCATAATTATGCGTACGTTTGCCGAACATTTGTGCAATTATGCAGAAAACAAATTATGCAAATTACACACAGCCTAGAATTGTCAAGAGCCAGCAACAAAACGTTACAGTTTTTTTCATCATGTTCTCTATTACGTTTTCCACAACACTTCTGAACGTACCTTATTTATTATTTACTGGTGTCTTGCCCGTTTCCTTGCATGTCGCAAGGTTTGCGTAATGCAGACCGCTTCAAAAGTTGTCTTCCTAGTCAAGGACATATGAGATTGTCGCTAATCACGTGTCATAATTACAAAATCGATAATATGTCTGCAGGCTGACCAGGCAAAGGCAGCTCCACTTAATGGACAGCCTACATCAAAAGCATTCTGAATGAATGTTCAATTCCAAAAAGAGCCCCAGGGAACAATGAGTAAGAACGTGGCGGTAATCATTCCCTTATCAACCATGTTGTTGAGGCATGAAAAAGCAGCAAATAGAAGACATGATTTGGATCCACTAGAATAGGCATTCCCGGTGGGAGTTGGATGCTATTTTAGCTTCATGCATGGGAACGTTCATTTGATCTAAAGGCATCATACGGATCTCAGGCCCTAGTGTCAGTGGTGGCTGCCTCGGAATGGAGGGGGCCGGGCGGGGGGGGGGAGGGGGGGAGATAACATTTGTTTTAAAAAATAAACTTACATTCGCGGCTGCACGTCTCTCCTCTGTCCTCACTCTGCTGCACACCGGAAGCACCCAGGCTCCTGGACTCTCCCAGCGAATCACGATGCAGCAGCACCGTGATTGGTCTGAGCGGCCTGTTTGGCCGCTCAGTCATTGCCTAGGAGCCTGGGCATGCTCTCCCCCAGGCTGTGCAACACACCCATGTGGAGAACATGCGAAATGCACATGACTCTTTAGCCGGCCCAAGAGGGCCGGCCAAACAGTCATGTACACTTAGGGAGTACAAACCACTTCTCACTCTGACGGTGGTGAGCCCAGCCCCGCCCCGGCTCCAGTCCTGCATCAGAAAAATAAAATGATAATGTCTTGTTATCATCATTTTATTTTTTGCAATGCTCACGTAGCAGTGGGGCGACACTCCTCCGCCTTAGTGGAGGAGCTGCCACTGATCTGTGTGTCTTGCATTTGCAACATTGGTACCAATTTGTCCCTCATAATTTTCTAATCACTCACTACTAATTAATTTTCTTCTTCATTCACTAATCTTCGCTCCCTCTGTTTAATGTTTATTTGGTTAACGAGCTGTTATGTGCTTACTTATTCTCTTAGGGGCCGATTACGATGGTGGGCGGACAAAGTCCGCCCGCCATCGCAGATGCAGAAGGGACCGCCCGCCATAGGTGCGGCGGTCCCGCAAGTCGAATTGCGATGCGCCCGCCACACTGGCAGGCGGATCCTCTATATTTTTCATTGCGGCGGCGGTGCTGCAAGCAGCAGACGCCGCACTGTAAAATAAACCTGTTGTGCTTTTACATGCACAACGTGACAGGCACCGCGCGGTGCCTGCCACATTGTACATGCAAAAGCAGGGGGGTACCATAGGTACCCCCCATGTGCACCCCCCACCCCCCCAACTATATGGGGGCCCGCTACGGGCCCCCAACAGCAGGAACCGCCAGCCTTTCCATGGCGGCAATGCAGCCATGGAAAGGCTGCTCACACCCAGCATCGTAATATGGATGGCGGTGTCTTCCAGACACCGCCACCATATTCAACACGTTTTCCGCCGGTCGACGAGTCGACCGGCGGAAAAGCGGCGGACGGTCTTTCCGCCCGCCGCGGACCCCCCAGCCATCATGATATGGCAGGGGGTCTTTGTTGTCTGGATGGCGGGCGGATCGCCCCCGCCGGGCCGGCGGTGACCACTGCTGGCCCGGCGGGGGCGATCCGCCCGCCATCGTGATCGGCCCCTTAGTCTTTGCTAACTCCTTTTCTTTCCGCTTCAGTCAACCACTCTGTCACTCATCTTCTGTTTACTTTTCGCCTTGTCAAGTCATTCATTCGTCATCCCATGATTTCTAGCACACTCGAATCTTTATTGGTGCAAACACATTCCTCTCATTCATTCTCCCCCTGGTTATGTGCAATAATAAACATTTCTTTTAATATCACAAATTATGCAGAGCACGAGAAAACAAGGACAGCAAAAACAAAACAAAAGCTTAACTAGGAAACGAAGGTGATAGTGAGACAAAACAAGTTTGACAACACATGGGCAAATTATTGTAGCTAAGTTGAAGGGTAGCTGATATGTCCAGAGGAAACTGTCACAATAATTTAAAACACTTCTATTTAATCTTTTACACACAGTTTGAGCCCTAGAGTGGGTCAGTGTACATCAGCAAGCTAAGAGGGCTTGCTGTCTGATTGGGGGGTCGAGATCTACCAAGATTCTTTCCCATCTGACTACATCCTTCGCTTTCCCTGCTTTATATCTCAGGCCTCGTCCCACCTCATCTTCTGCCTGCGCCCATTGATTTAACTCAGTTTTCCAAGCTGGTACGGATAGGGAAAGCAAAGCCTTCCAGTGGATTGATATTGCCCTTTTAGCCAACAGCAGAGCCAAGTCAACAAATTTGCAATTTGATTTTCCTGTCTGGTCCGGATGTTACCCCCAACAAGCAAAAATGTTGATTGTGTAAGCCCCGTTTTGGGGTCCATCGGCTTTTCTGGTCAGTTATCTTCTTTCAATATGTCTGCAGCACTGGACTGAGCCTTGCCTTATAATTAAAGGAGCCATTCACCTTATTGCATTTAGGGCATGTGTATTGCACCTGGGGGAAAATGTTATTCAACCAAGCTTGAAGTCAGTTATGTCCGCTGAACATAACTGAATTGGATTACCTTAAATCTTGCGTTTCATGAGACTTTCGGTGCATGTTGAAGCACAGCCGCGCCCTCACTGACGGTCAGCTCTGTGTCAAGGTCACAATCCCACTTGGTTCTCGGCTCACACAGATCCTCTTGGTGTGGGTCCCTAACTTTTCTATGCAATGCTGTTACCGTGTGGCAATGCCCCCCTGCATCATGGTCAAATATATCACCTTGGCCATCCAGGGTAATTCGGTCTGTGTTCCGCATGCCCTCTCTGCCACCTTATACAATGCTGTGTGTTCTAGGAACTATCCAACTAGGATAACATAGCGTTCTCTGAGCTCTGTAAATGTTGAGAAATCCAGTGATAAGCTGACCTACTGTGTCAATTCCGGCTCTGGACCAAGTCTGCCAGTCGTGTGTGTGCCCCTGTGGATTCAGTTTGGCATGCACCATGTGGGCAGCTCTGTAGAGTGCATCTGCAATCTTCTTTTTTATCTTCCGCTATCGTCCCCAGCTATGCTTGGCAACCTTCAACAACATTGACACCACGTTATATGGTTTGTCGTCCAAATATATTTCACTATCTGGGTATTTCCCAATTTTTGTTGCACATATGTGAGGTCTGTCGCTTCTGCCTGGCTCGCCTAAACCGGTGTCCATTGAATATGGGTTGCCGAATACTGTGACTCAAAACCAGGCACCACTAAGCCCACTTCCTTTATGGGCAGAAATATCTTCTCCAAGGCAACTCTGCGTCTGTCAGAACTCCATACCAACTCAACAGGAGCGATAAAAAGGTATAAGAACCTCGGCAGTAGTACCATCGTTGAACGTGCCACTCTGCATATTACTGTCAGAGGGAGTCTCCTCCATAAACTCGCTGATGCCCTAGCAGAAGCAAGCGCCTGACAAGAATTGCCTGTCATCGCATCATTTCAATGCCTGTTTATGTTAATGCCCAAGTACTTGAACGATTGGTGCTCAAGCGTGAGTCCCAGTGTGACTGGCTGGAAAGCTACTCATTCTTTCCTCTGTAAAATAGGTAATATGCATGACTTCAATTAAAATTTTCACTCTGGCCTGGCTGCACCAGGTCTGGTAGGAAGTTCTGGATCGTATTATCTCATACCTTCACTAATGTTTGGCAACCTATATTTAACATCAACATGAGTTGATATTTTGAGCAGGGCAGGTGGTCTCTGTCTGCCTTAGGTAGTACCACAATGATTGCCTCCCGAGTTGTGGGTGGTAATGTTCCTTCATCGTTAACTGCAACTTTCACCTCTAACAACCAGTGGCGTAGCATGCGTGGTGCCACAGGGGCGGTAGCCCCGGGCGCTGAATTCTTAGGGGCACAACATTTTAAAAGAAAAGTGGGAGGGACTTGCCTCGCCCCGGGCCCTGGCAACCCACACTACTCCCCTGCTAACAACCATTTTGCAAATTGGAGGTGGAAATTTATATAAAATTCTGCTTGGAGTCTGTCACTCCCTGCCATTTTCCCCACTGCCAACTGCTTCAGTTCCTCTTTCATTTCTTCCAGTGAGAGAAAGGTTTCCAGTTCTGTGGCTTGTTCAGGAGTCAATCTGTGGAGTTGAGCTGCACATGTGTAAGCCTCCTGTGAGTTGTTACTGGCTGCCTACTATCGAGCGTGTATTTGTTTATAATATTAACTAATTAAGGTCCATCTCTGCATGTAGCAGGTGACCATCTCCATGTTCACTAGGCGGGTCTGTTAACTATCTGACTTGGCTAACTGAGTCAGCAGTCACACTGGCTAATGCTCTGCAAATGTGTATTGGGTGATATACTCTTTTTAGGCATGTAGCCATAATATATCACACGTCTCCTTGTGAGTTCATCTTTTGTATGTCAGTTCCCGTTATTTGTATTTGAAGTTTATGGCTTCACCATCCAACAGGTGCAGCTCTTCCTCTATCTTGCCCAGTTGGTCCTGTAGAGTCACTTACAGTCCCCCCATGGTTTTAATGTAGATTCCCCATATGTAACCCTTGAAAGCCTCCCATTCAGTTGAGATCTGCACTGTGGAGTCCTCATTAACCCTAAAATAGTTTTCTATTTCATCCATCACAGTGCTTGTATATACTGTACCATTGAGTGCCAGCAGTGACTACTGCCAATCTGAGATTCTAGGAAGTACTCTCCCCCATTGTAGCCCTATCATTAATGTGTTGTGGTCAGACAGTGTTCTCACTAGATACTCTGCTCAGTAAATGTAACTGCAGAGGTGCACAATTAAAAAAAACACCTATGCGAGTGAGAAAGTCATGGATTGAACAGTAGAGTGAATATGCATGGTGCATGGGACATGCAGCCCTCCACATATCTGTCAAGTCCCATTTGTCTGCCTAGGCAGACATTTTCTCAGACAGCCACCCGCAGAATTGTGTGGTAAGAGGGATTGTGATCTGTCCACATTGAGGGGCTCATTACGATGGCGGACGGAAAAAAATCAGACCGCCATGGTAGCAGAAAATCACCGTCCGCAGGTACTGCGGAAACCCCGCCGACCCTATTAGGATCAACCGCCAAAAGATTCCGACCGCGGCGGTAGGAGGCATCGGAAAACCGCCCGTAGAGGGCAGAGAAAGTGAAAAGTCAACTGCGACGGTTCTGTAACATAGCGGAAACACATCACGCGGAGTGACCGCCAATGATATTATGATATCCCCGTTGTCACAGCGGTACATTCCGCTGTTTCCGTCCGCCGCGGTCACTAACAGTAATGAATGTGAGATACGGCGGAAGGCCTGCAGCACAGCCATCGCTGCGGATGCTCCGGCAAAAAAATGGCGGCCAAGTGAAAAAAATACACAATAAGGCCACCTAATGCACACAGGCAACTAGCCCTGCCCCCAAAATAACCTGAAACATCCCAATGACACACCCACATGCCAAAATCAATAATACAAATCACAGGACAACCCACACAGCACACCTGACTGCATTACACCATCTTGACACACCCACATAGCTTGAGCATAAAAACAGCCCCTTCCCTGACCACAATCCTTTGCACTACTCCAGCCCTGAAGGAACCAAACCCTGCAGCACATTGGATAGGCAAAACACCACACATCTCACCAGCACAACAACACACACACCACCTACACCACCCTCACAACTGCACCCCAAAACATCAGCACAGCACACACCATGGCACCACAGAAAATGCCAAAATTCACTGACACTGAGTTGACAGTAATGGTAGATGAGATAATCAGAGTAGAACCCCAACTCTTTGGCAACATGGTCCAACAGACACCATTAGCCACAAGAACAAACATGTGGGCAAGGATAGTGGGCAGGGTCAATGCAGTAGGAAATGTGCCCCGCAACAAGAATGAAATCATGAGGCGGTGGCATGACCTGAAGAGTGTTGTCAAGAAGAGGAGGGCCAAGAACCGTGAGCTGGCTGATGCGACTGGTGGAGGCCCTCCCATCCCACCAAAACCGTTCACTGCGTGGGAGGAGAAGGTGCTTCCCATACTGCATCCAGAGACTCTTGAAGGAATACCCGGGGGAGTGGAGGTTGGTAAGTACCAACTAATGTATACCATGAAACTGCCATGTACTGTCTTGCACAACTACAAAGATACATCCCTGAGGCACAAGTACACACATCTGCACTCCAAAAACACACACAGGTCACACTGATTTATATCCACCCCACCTCAAACATCACAAAGGTAGACAACATCTACTGTGTTGTATGTGTCCAGGCAAACAGCACTACAACTCCCACCAGGCACACCCTGCCCCATCCCTCTGCAGGATGGAGCACTCCCTCCCACCCAGAAGCATGTCTCAGCCATTGTGTTCTTCACCCTCACCTAACAGGTAGGTAGCCATCTTTCCAGGGAAGAGTGTTTGGAATATGGAGGCCTGCACTACAACTCCCACCAGGCCCCATGTCCCACAGCTGAGCAGGATGGACTACTCCCCCCACCCACAACCATGTGGCAGTCATTGTGTGCTACACCCTCACCTAACAGGTAGGTAGCCATCTTTCCATGGAGGAGTGTTTGGAATAGGGAGGCCTGCACTACAACTCCCACCAGGCCCCCTTGTCCCACAGCTGAGCAGGATGGACTACTCCCCCCCACCCACAACCATGTGGCAGTCATTGTGTGCTACACCCTCACCTAACAGGTAGGTAGCCATCTTTCCATGGAGGAGTGTTGGGAATAGGGAGGCCTGCACTACAACTCCCACCAGGCCCCTGTGTCCCACAGCTGAGCAGGATGGACTACTCCCCCCACCCACAACCATGTGGCAGTCATTGTGTGCTACACCCTCACCTAACAGGTAGGTAGCCATCTTTCCAGGGAGGAGTGTTTGGAATAGGGAGGCCTGCACTACAACTCCCACCAGGCCCCCTTGTCCCACAGATGAGCAGGATGGACTACTCCCCCCACCCACAACCATGTGGCAGTCATTGTGTGCTACACCCTCACCTAACAGGTAGATAGCCATCTTTCCAGGGAGGAGTGTTGGGAATAGGGAGGCATGCACTACAACTCCCACCAGGCCCCCTGTCCCACAGCTGAGCAGGATGGACTACTCTCCCCACCCACAACCATGTGGCAGTCATTGTGTGCTATACCCTCACCTAACAGGTAGGTAGCCATCTTTCCAGGGAGGAGTGTTTGGAATAGGGAGGCCTGCACTACAACTCCCACCAGGCCCCCTTGTCCCACAGCTGAGCAGGATGGACTACTCCCCCCACCCACAACCATGTGGCAGTCATTGTGTGCTACACCCTCACCTAACAGGTAGGTAGCCATCTTTCCATGGAGGAGTGTTTGGAATAGGGAGGCCTGCACTACAACTCCCACCAGGCCCCCGTGTCCCACAGCTGAGCAGGATGGACTACTCCCCCCACCCACAACCATGTGGCAGTCATTGTGTGCTACACCCTCACCTAACCGGTAGGTAGCCATCTTTCCAGGGAGGAGTGTTTGGAATAGGGAGGCCTGCACTACAACTCCTACCAGGCCCCCTGTCCCACAGCTGAGCAAGATGGACTACTCCCCCCACCCACAACATGTGGCAGTCATTGTGTGCTACACCCTCACCTAACAGGTAGGTAGCCATCTTTCCATGGAGGAGTGTTTGGAATAGGGAGGCCTGCACTACAACTCCCATCAGGCCCCCTTGTCCCACAGCTGAGCAGGATGGACTACTCCTCCCACCCACAACCATGTGGCAGTCATTGTGTGCTACACCCTCACCTAACAGGTAGGTAGCCATCTTTCTAGGGAGGAGTGTCGGGAATTGGGAGGCCTGCACTACAACTCCCACCAGGCCCCCTTGTCCCACAGCTGAGCAGGATGGACTACTCCCCCCACCCACAACCATGTGGCAGTCATTGTGTGCTACACCCTCACCTAACAGGTAGGTAGCCATCTTTCCATGGAGGAGTGTTTGGAATAGGGAGGCCTGCACTACAACTCCCACCAGGCCCCCTTGTCCCACAGCTGAGCAGGATGGACTACTCCCCCCACCCACAACCATGTGGCAGTCATTGTGTGCTACACCCTCACCTAACAGGTGGGTAGTCATCTTTCCAGGGAGGAGTGTTGGGAATAGGGAGGCCTGCACTACAACTCCCACCAGGCCCCCTGTCCCACAGCTGAGCAGGATGGACTACTCCCCCCACCCACAACCATGTGGCAGTCATTGTGTGCTACACCCTCACCTAACAGGTAGGTAGCCATCTTTCCATGGAGGAGTGTTTGGAATAGGGAGGCCTGCACTACAACTCCCACCAGGCCCCCTTGTCCCACAGCTGAGCAGGATGGACTACTCCCCCCACCCACAACCATGTGGCAGTCATTGTGTGCTACACCCTCACCTAACAGGTAGGTAGCCACCTTTCCAGGGAGGTGTCTTTGGAATAGGGAGGCCTGCACCACAACTCCCACCAGGCACACCCTGCCCCATCCCTCAGCAGGATGGAGCACTCCCTCCCACCCAAAAGCATGTGGTAGAAAGTCCACTCAAAAGATGCCAACTGTACAGGTAAGCAGCCAGTGCATGCACCCCACCATTCCTCAACGAAAGCATTGAGCTAATGCCAACACAATGCCACACATCACAACAAAATACACCCCAATTACATACCATTTGATAGAACGCAGACAGCGATGCGTATGTAACTGTGACAGAAACAGAACTGTGACTCAACTAAACCCAAGTGTAAGCAAATCAGGGACCAAATATGCACTGCACAGAATGCTATGTGCAAATTCCATGGGTGCTGAGCATGAAGGACCATAGTAACAATGAAAAGACATGGCCTGTCGAGCAAATAAATACAAGCACAGAACATTACAAAGGTATGCATGAGATAACAATGTGACAATGTCTAGTACATGTGCATATGTAACATCTGTCGGGAAGAGTAATCATCCTCGATGCATCACATCAAGTTGCATGGCAGCCAGTTGTCAGATGACAACTCATCAGTTCCATACAAAGAGTGTCACGTTGGGCATGGCATCCAATGACTTGTCACACCATGGAACAAGATGTATGTACCTCCACATCATGTCATGACGAACAACAATGTGCAGACATTCAACTCATGAAATACGTAACTGTGTGTTGCATAAGATGTAAATAAGAGACATCAAACACAGCAAGCCATATGGCT
This sequence comes from Calotriton arnoldi, assembly GCA_963921515.1. NCBI lineage: Eukaryota > Metazoa > Chordata > Amphibia > Caudata > Salamandridae > Calotriton > Calotriton arnoldi. The sequence continues at coordinate 259,905 of CAWUFW010016947.1, read as the reverse complement.
GTAAGTCAATGACCATGTACCCTCTGTTCCACAGGTGACCAACAACTGACTGCAGAGGACAACAACCTCAACTTGCAGAGCCAGTGTCCTCCCCCGGAACATGGACACTTGGATGCGGAGTCCCTGGATTCTTTGGATGAGGAGCTCCAAGCTGGACCATCTGGTGTGCCAGGGCGCAACCGGTCACATGACCCCACTGCCCCCCCACCATCAGCAACAACAACAATGCTGACCCCTGCTGGAACGACCTGTGCCGCTACCACCACCACCACCACCACCACCACCTTTGCCTGCAACATTCGCCCAGCCGCAGAGGATGCCCAGCCCACACCAACAACTGTGGAGGGCAGGCGTGTGGCTAGAGTGGTGAGGCAACAGGTCAGTGATAGAAGGGCAGGTGGGAGGACAAGTGGGACTCCAACAACACCGGACACTGTGACCGAAGCCCTGGCTAACATCACCAGAGTTGTGGGTGCCTATGAACGCACACAGGCACAAATGGGCCAGGCCCACGAAGATGCCCTAGAGCTCCAACGTCTGCTGAGGTCCATGGACAACCGTATGGGACAAATCGTGGACCTCATGGGCCAGTTAGTGGTGGTACAGAGGGACAGGCCAGTGCCAGAGACCACACCTCCACCTCCCCCCGTTGCCACGCAGGATGACAGTTCATCATCCACCCCTGCGGGCACGGAGAGGGGTGACTCCTCAGACCCCACTGGCACAGTAGACGATGCCCCCCCTGCCAAAAAAAGAAGGGGCCATCCAAAGAAGAACTTGGGACTCATCCGTGGCAAAGCACCGGCCAAACGCCAGTCAAAGAGCCAGCCATGATGTCAACACTCTTCACCCAACCATTGACTCTGTACACTGTCCTCACCCACACTGCCATGGTAATGGCATCCGTCTGTTGGACTGTGTCACCACAGCAATGTGGTGCCTACCCGATTGTCTCATCTACCATGACTGCCAACTCATTGATTCACCATTCACACTTATGTAAATATCCACTTCCCTCTCACAGATACCCATTGCAAATAAACTACAAAAACACAAAAAGGTGGTTGAGTTTGCTCCATGTTTATCACAGTATGTGCAATGCTTACCATGGTTACAATGTCACAGGAGCATGGATCCTCTGTAGTCAAGGGGAGGCAGAAGGGACCTAGCAAAAGACAACAGAACAAAAGTCACTAGTCAGGTGGTGGCATCACAGCCATCACACAACACATGTCCTCACTGTACAACAATATGCACACATAACAATGTGTAACAGTACCAACAGAGACATCCTGTAGCAGTTTCTACATACCCTGTATCCAACACATAGGCAGTCAGCACTGAGTCAACAACAGGATGCACTCACAAAGATCACATAGACCTCCACCCAAACAACTACATCAACAGACAATGGACCAGTTGTACATCATCACCCACCTTCAAGTGAAGTAGCGGTTGATGAGCTGCTGACGCTGGTCGACACCTTCCTCCTCACCACTATCCTCATCACTGGACATTTGTGGGATCGCAGGGGGGGGGCCCTGGCTGGTCATCATCGTCCAGGATCATGGATATCCCTTTCCATAAGGCCAAGTTGTGCAGCATGCAGCATGCTACCACTATCTGACACACCTTTTTGGGTGAGTACATGAGTGCCCTCCAGTCCGGGGAGCGAAATCTCCATTTTAGGAGACCAAAGGTTCGCTCCACCACCCGACGTGTTCTACCATGGGCATTGTTGTAGCGGACGTCAGACGTTGTCCTAGGATTGCGTAGTGGGCTCAGCAACCACGGTCTGTTGGGATATGCAGAGTCACCTAGGTGTGAAATAAACATAACGATTCAGTAATACAACTGTGGCAGAGAATAGCATGGCACACACAGCACACAACTTGACTCTGCCTACTCACCCACAATCCATGCCCGCTCCAGAAGTAGATTGGCAAGCAGCTGGGGCACAATGCTGTTGTGCAGGATGTATGAATCATGTGCAGAGCCCGGAAACTTGGCACATACATGCAATATGATCATATCGGCCTGGCACACCACCTGCACATTGATGGAATGGGAATGTTTCCGATTCCGATAGATGTGTTCCCGTGCCTGTGGTGGAACCAGGCCAACATGTGTGCAGTCAATAGCACCTACAACATTCAGGATGTGGCCAAGGGCATAAAAATCCGCCTTTACATCCGCCAAAGCCGCCCTCCTTGGAAAACTGATGTATTGGTCCTTTTATCGCATCATGGCCAACAGGAAATCCCTTAGCACCATGCTGAAGGTGGGCTGAGACATCCCCCCTGCAATGCCCACTGTCTCCTGGAATGACCCACTAGCCAGGAAATGCAGTGCCGCCATCACCTTTGTTTCAGTTGTCAATGCTGTTGGGTATGTCCAGCCAGCCCGCAGGTGAGGATCCAACATGGCACACAGGTCTTGGATGTTCATGCGGTCCAAACGGAATCTGCGTATCATGTCATCATCCTCAATGTTAGCCAGCAGGGTGACAGGACGATACACATTAGGTCGCCTCCTAGGTGAGATGAAAGGGGACACGTCATTGCAACAGACCATGAGATGTGCACAACTCCGTAGCTTCTGATTCACACAGCGCAAACATTGACTGGCATCACAATGCACCATACAGTGCAAGTCAATAGTCGTGACACATAGAGAATACATTGTACTACACTTCTTCAGTATTACCACTGTGAGAACAACAAACATGGAAACTGTGTATGTGAATGGTAATAGTCACATTTCAGAATCTGGTGCAAACAGCCCGGACAGTAATTGATACAGGACATGTGTGAAACAGAAACACTGCTGGCTTCGAAATGTCTGCTGTACGTGCCACACATTCTTGTGCAATCATGACAGGGGACACATGAGCTACACAATTTGTCCAGTTCTGAAGGACTCATCATTGAATGTGAGCCAATGCTAATCCACACAAGTCTAGAGACACTCACAGACATATTCACAAGCATGTGCCAATATCCACTGTCATCAGTAGACATGCCATACATGCTGTTACACACAATTCAAAGTCAGTCAATGACTAATAATGAACAGCATATGCATATGCAGTCTTGACGTGAATCAAGACACAACAACACAACTGCACAATATCATCAGCAAGCACACAGATTGTCAATGTGGCACACAAAATGTAGATAAGGTACGTGATCCAAAAGGACTGTAGACAAACGTCAATCTGCACTAAAGTTGCACTATGACATGCAGTATGAAGGTAGCACTGTCCAGACACACAACTAAAGTACAACAGTTGCCATGGAGCTAATACTCCAGCTGCTTGGACACACAACAGTGACACAGAAACAACCTACACCACCACCCGGACAAAGCCATACCACTACACCTAAAAGTCAGCGCATGAACATACAGAGTAAATACTGAAGACACAACAGCCTCATGCACATAACAACAGGGGATGTCATCCCACGACACAGGTACCAAAGGACTACTATCAAAAGCATCCTGAGCCACATACCACACAGCCTGTCAGGAACAACAAAGCGGACTCTCAACATTCCTCTGCAGACAAAGATGCTGGCTGTGCATCACTTGTTGGCCTCTGGTACCATTAGAACAACAAAAGTCTGAGTTAGATGGGTGCCACGCCAGCCCTATCAAGGTGTATCTCACCTGTCTTGGATGCCATCATTAGCTTGAGTCTTCAGCACCATCAGTTCACCCACACAGCGCAGGACCAGCTTGTGCCCCCGAAAGGCTACCACACCATAGCAGGCTTATCCACACGTGTTAGTTTAATATCACTGCACACGTGTCCAAATTGTGCACCCTGCCAAAACTGCACACACTTACTGCACATGAAAGCACACGCAATACTGAACTGTCCAGGCCAATTGTGGGTCATCTTCTACTGGTCACAGATGCCATGTCAAACTTACCAGTCAGTGAGCACCAGCACCACATTTGGCTACAGTCCCTCACCAAGCCAACAATCTTCATGTGGACAAGGTCAATGCACCTGTCCTTGGTGAGTACCAACGTAACACACCACACACATCAAATCCACTATCAACATACTCACAGCTGTGGAAAATACATGTGACAAATTCACATATGACCGGCCGAACAACATGAGCACATATCCTACACAATGACACAAGTAATGCTGATGACATTTTGCATATATGGGGACAAAACATACCCAAATGCATACAGACAGGTCAAATGATTAAGGAGGAACATATTTCAAAGTGTGCCGGTGATGTATGTTACAACCTTCAGTGTGTATAGCACACACATGTACATGTGGACATATACTCTTGGTTTTGCTACAGCGAACAATAACCTTACATGAATGCTGTAATAGGTGATACCAAACAGACAACAGTGTGACATATGTGGTGAGTAATGGAGACAATGCTGAAATCTTTGTACAATCATGTACTGTGTATTGACATATTGTGTGAGACATGAATATGTGTGTGAAAATTTGGCTCAGATACGAAATTTGGGTGGAAATGGGGTGAGAGACATGAACTTTGGGCAAAATGTTTGGGTCAGATATGAAATTGTGTAGGAGTAATGTGCCCCATTAGTCCTTTCTGTGTTGCATTTGGTGTTAGATATGAAGTTTAGGCTCTCATTACGAACTATAGTTCATTTTAATTACATCAAGTTCCATGTTTAATTGAAAGTGACCACTGTTCGAAGTACAGATATGACCCTTGACATTGACACTACACGATGTGTCCATTGCTGCATTAAACGTGCTCTAAGAACACCATCACGCCCAGAGTCAACAATGTCATGCTGCACCCTCGCCGTAGCTACCGCCTGGCACCAGCGGTGTGTCACCGACATGGTCCGAGACACCATGGCAGGATTGCTAGGCATATACACATGGCTAATAGCGGTTGGCATGCTCCGTCACCCAGATCCCGGTCACTCATGGAAATGCATGGTTCAGGAATAGCGGGAACTACCACCTGGCACCAGCGGTGTGTCACCGCCATGGTCCGAGACACCATGGCAGTATTGCTAGGCATATACACATGGCTAATGGCAGTTGGCATGCTCCGCCACCCAGATCCCGGTCACTCATGGAAATGCATGGCTCAGGAATAGCGGGAACTACCGCCTGGCACCAGCGGTGTGTCACCGCCATGGTCCGAGACACCATGGCAGGATTGCTAGGCATATACACATGGCTAATGGCGGTTGGCATGCTCCGCCACCCAGATCCCGGTCATTCATGGAAATGCATGGCTCAGGAATAGCGGGAACTACCGCCTGACACCAGCGGTGTGTCACCGCCATGAAGCATGCCCATCCAGCCAATGGGAAGAGCAATCGCGGTTGCCTGATGCAACTTTAAAAATCGCGGTAGGCGTGCTCCGCCACCGTGGGGCCGGTCATTGGATGCACTTGTAAGATGCACCACCGCGGTACCACACGCCTGTCCCCTGCGGTGTGTCACCGCCATGGAGCATGCCCATCCAGCCAATGGGAAGCGCAATCGTGGTTGCCTGATGCAACTTTGAAAATCGCGGTAGGCGTGCTCCGCCACCGCGGGGCCGGTCATTGTATGTTTTTAATGAGGCAGACCTGGAACACCAATTGCAGCAGCTCAGAACAACATAAACGAGCCCTGGGGACTATACATGTGTGTGAGAGAGCCACACATTGCCACAGCTCACTGAGCCTGCTGCCTGAGACCCCTCACCTGCTGCTGCCTCCAGGGACTGCTGCCTGAGACCCCTCACCTGCTGCTGCCTCCAGGGACTGCTGCCTGAGACCCCTCACCTGCTGCTGCCTCCAGGGACTGCTGCCTGAGACCCCTCACCACCAACTGCCGCTGCTGCTGTCTCCTGCCCACAGTGATGGCGAGGACTGAGAAGATCCGTGCCACTCCCTTCACCACCGAGGAACTGGAGCTCCTGGTGGATGAGGTGCTCAACCAGTATCCAAGGCTCTTTGGTGCGCCTAATGTCGTGGTGAGTAACTCAGAGTGTGAGTGAGAGTGCAGGGTGGGGGACACATGAAGTAGATCTGCTGCAGTGCGTGGGAGTGTGAGGGTGGGCCATGCACTGCCTATCATGCTGTTTCCAGGGGGAAGGTGTGTTTGGCCTATTCAACAAGTTTCCCTGCCTGCACATCCAGATGTGAGGGAAGTATGATGTATTGTCAGACATACAGTGGGGCTGCACCTTTTCATTTCACGAGTCAGGACAGTGATTGCCAGTCTGCATGTCTGTATGTGTTCCTGATGTCCTTCACAGGCCCATCTGTGGCCTTAGCTAGTGTTGCTGTCCAGAGGGTAGTGAGGCCATTGTTTAGACCTCTATATGTGCCTCATCTCTAGTTCTGCACCATAGTCATGACCTGAATCCCCCAGGGTGACACTCTTGTTGGTCATTCACCTATGACACAGTACATTCAAACATTATTGTGCCCGGACTCTTCCGTCCCCACCAGCATGTGCACATACTCGCATGTGTTGGCACTGTTTGTGTTTCCAAATCGTCACTCCATGTCAGAGATGAGCTGCCCCATGTTGGACCTCTGTGTGACCCCAAATGGCCTGCACATTCACTGCCCAATCTGACAGTGACACAACACTGAATGTACAGAGTGTCACATATGTGCTTTTCCTCTTGAGTCTCCATCAATGAGCCATTACAGAGATGTAGATTGCACACAACAGGCCTTGTGATGAGGGTCTACGTTTGTGAGGTCATGTCCCTCAATGTGACATCCATGACACAGTGTGGCAGTTGAAGGGCAAGTGCTTTGTGGGCTGCGCAGTGTTGGGCACAGTGAGTATTCCCAGTCACATATGTAGTGATGTCATGCATGTCTTGTTATTCCCAGAATATTGCATTAGATGTGGTCAGCATGCACATTTAGCTCTCTGCTGGCGTCCTGCATGGCCAGGAGATGGGCATGTACTGTGTCCACCCTCATACCTGCATGCATTAATGTGTGTTTCACACATGATGATGTTTGCAATTAGCAGATGTATTGTCTCCGCTGACGTAATGGCTGAATTTGGGATGAGTCAGTGTCATGGTCCTGCACTGGGGAATGGTGGTTGGTTACACTGAATGTTGCCCCCTCTTGTCTCCCATGTCTGCAGCTAAAAGTCAACCAGCGCAAGGCCGTGTGGAGGGCCATTGCATCAGAGGTGCATGCACTGGGTGGCTCAAACAGACGGCGCTCCCACTGTCACAAGAGGTGGGATGACATCGCAAGGCTAAGCAGGAACGTGGCCGAGATGACACTGGGGCTGATCCCTCGATCCGGCAGGTTGGCGCGGCGCAGCATGACACCACTAATGGCACGCATTTTAGCTGTGACGCAGCCTGACCTGGATGCACGTCTGAAGGTGCATCAGCAGCAAGCTGGTGGTGAGTATTCTGTGTGTGTGACTCTGGTTGTTGTTTGCCAGCATGTGCTCCAGGACTGGGCCAGTGCAGGGCTGTGATGTTGTTAGTGTGATGCAATGGTGTGTAAGTGGCCGCGGTGTGGGGTGCAGTGTCATGCATTCCCCCTACATGTACCTTCCCAGTCATGGTGTAATGGGCCTTGACTTCACATATGTAGTTGTGGCCTTCTGGTATCATCTTCATTGGTGTTGTCACGGACATCCCATGTCAGGGTCCAGCAGAGTGCATGATCTGAGTGTGCCATCATCAATGTGTGCATTGCCTGACATCAGAGTAGTGCTGGCTACACATCTGACACCAATGTGCAACTGTAGTTGTGCCCCAAGATACGACATGGTGGATGGCATGTGCCCACGGACATTGTGTGTGGTTATGTTGGGGTCTGTGTCTGTGTTGGTAACTTCTGTTGGATCATGTTGTGACGTTGGCAACATGTTGTGAGTAGGATCTTTGAACCCTTCAGGGCCCTAGGTGTGCACAGAGGGATATGTGTGTGTTGTTAGACGTAGCCACCAACAGGCTAGCTTGCAGATATTTGTAGACTTGATGCAGATGTACTTATCCTCTCTCTCTCTCATGCAGCATCTCACATGAGCACAGAAGGACACGGGACGGACACCAGTGGTGAGGCATCAGGCACAGGTGATGCTCACCTGCATAGTGACACGGATGTCACCAGCGCATCAGAGGGGGACCGTAGTCATCTAGAGGAGTCCCTGCCAGAAACGCAGACCTCTACGTCATTTAACGACAGCGGTGATGCATCTATGTTTTTGTCCGAAGGAAATGGGGACTCTGCCTCCTCGTCCACCACACAGCGTTCAGTGCCCACCCTCCCTGCTACTCCCACTTTTGGTGCCCGTGTTCGCACCACGAGGAAGGGAAGAGTGTCCTTCATCCCAGGCACCGCTGCCCCTGCCCCTGTCCCCCCTGCTGCCATCAGTGTGGAGTCTGTGGACCTTTTGCGCCAGCTGTGTGTGGGTCAGACAGCTCTCCTCAATGCCTTCCTGGACCATGACAAAAAATTGGCACAGGTGGTGGCTTTCATGGAGGGCGTGCATTCCGACGTGGGTGGGCTACACCGGACTGTACAGTCTCTGGCCTCTGCAGTGACAGCAGCCATTCAACTTGCCCAATCCTATGGTCCAGCTCCAGTCCCTAGGCTCACCACCCTGACAATGGACGCATCTGATGATGGTGAGCACACACCCCAGACGTCAAGGGACAGATACGTCACGCGCAGCACACAGCAGCAGCAGCCCAAGCAGTCCAGGCCGCAGACACCATCCCCACATAAAGGTAAACCCACACCAGAGCGCAGGGGCAAAAGCCCTTCAGGCCACACCCAGGGCAAGGATAGGATGGCAAAAAGCAGGCCTCTGGCTCACATGCCTCAGAGGCATCCCCAGCCAAGGACTCACCTGTCCCAAAAGTGTCTCGCAGAGACAGACACACAGTTTCCGTGCCCAGTGACAAACAGGTGCCTGCTAAGGGTACACGTAAGAAGGGCTCCAAGGCTAGTTCACCCACAACATCTACTCCCATCCAGAGCCCTGTGAAGCAGGGTAAGGAGGCCACTGTAGGGGGACACCTGGTAAACAGGTGATGCAGGGCCAGAAGCAATCCGGGGCCAAGCGTCCCAAAGAATCCAGCACGTCCCCAGAGGGGGGACCAGCATCTGCAGCTGATCCAGCTTTTGTGACCAGTGTGCCTGTTGTATACACCCCACTTGGCCTTAATCCCAGGACAGGGAAGCCATATCAAATCCCCAAGAAGCGGAAGGGCACCCCTCAAACTTCACCCACACACACTAGGTCTCGTGCAGGCATGAGTCCACCTCCACGTGCCACCACCCCACCTGGACCTAGCAGCCCTGAGGCTTCCCAAACCACTGCTGGCTCTACCACACATGGACCTGGCAGCCCTCAGGCTTCCCAGAACACTGATGGCTCTACCCCAGCTGGGCCTTTCTCTCCCCGAGACAGTACCCCAACTGGCCCCGACAGACAGCCACCTCCCAGTCATACTGCCAGCCCAGTCTGAGTGTTAGTGCCCCTCACACACATGTCTGTCTCACAATGGTGCCATGGCATGGCCATTTTTGACACCCTGAGTGTGTTGCTGACCATGGCAGAGTACTGTACCACACATTTAGAGTGCTGGATGTCATGTACCTCACCTGCACTGTGTCCTGGCCACTGGCCTTGCGGTTCACTGCTGTTTGCCCCTTGCTTGTGCAGGATCTCATGTACCTCACCTGCACTGTGTCCTGGCCACTGGCCTTGCTGTTCACTGCTGTGTGCCCCTTGCCTGTGCACGATCTCATGTACCTCACCTGCACTGTGTCCTGGCCACTGGCCTTGCTGTTCACTGCTGTTTGCCCCTTGCCTGTGCAGGATCTCATATACCTCACCTGCACTTTGGACTGCCCACTGGCCTTGCTGTTCACTGCTGTTTGCCCCTTGCCTGTGCAGGATCTCATGTACCTCACCTGCACTTTGGACTGGCCACTGGCCTTGCTGTTCACTGCTGTTTGCCCCTTGCCTGTGCAGCTTCTCATGTACCTCACCTGCACTTTGGACTGGCCACTGGCCTTGTTGTTCACTGCTGTTTGCCCCTTGCCTGTGCAGCTTCTCATGTACCTCACCTGCACTTTGGACTGGCCACTGCCCTTGCTCTTGTCTGACTTTTGCTGCATGACTGTGTGAAATGTAAATAAAAAGAATACATTTACTCCTGTTGTCTGCCTTGTCAGTGTCCTTGCTAAATAAAGGGTTGCTGTGTGGGTATTGTTTACTGTGACACATGCTCTATTTTCCACTTCAACATTGCCAATGTCTTGTTTCCTCTGATCATGTTGTTTCAACTTTTGTGTCCCAGACTTGTGCATCTGTGTGTGTTGGCTTGGTAGTATGTGTGTTTGCTGTGGACTGATTGACTTCCTGGGTGTGTTGTTGTGTGTGTGATGTTTAGATTGTTGTTGTGTGTGTTCATGGTGTGTCACTCATCTCTGTTTGTAACTGGTATGTGTGTTGTGCACACACTGCTTGGTGTGCATGCAGTGCTGTGAGTTGATGTTGCCTTGTCCTTGCCTGTTGTGCACCCCCTGATGTTTGGCTGTTGTAGCATGTTGATATCTTTGCCTGTGCATGTGTTGTGACTGATGTGGCTGTGTGCAGTGTTTGTGTTGTGTTGTGTCATGCAGTTGACAGTTGCTCTGTGTGTGGTGTTCTATTTTCGTGTCAGTGTGTGTGTGTTGTTGTTGTGTTTGATTCAGGTGTGTTACCATTGTGGTGTGCCTTACTTGTGTGTCTGTCACATGGACTGAGGTCTATTGTGGTTGCCGTGCTTGTTTTATGTGCATCCTTGGTGTTTTCTCATCTCACATTTGATGTGTCTATGGTCATGGTTGTGCATGTGCAGACATGTGGTACACTATGACACCATTTTGAGTGGATGGGTGTTGTGGTATGTCTGTCTATGTGTCATTGTAGGCCCATTTCTGCCTTTTGTTCCCCATTATTGTTTTTAGTGGATGCACTTCTTATATGTGTTGTGGTATGTTGTCTGTGCGTTTTTCATGACTGATGTGGTTGTGTACTCCTGTTGTGTCTGTGCTCCCATTGAATTTGCACTGTTTAGCTGCACAGGTTGTGTCTGTTGTTGTAGTAGTAGTTCTGTGTGTGTGTTTTGATTGTGTTCTGTGTTTGACTGTTGTTTTTGTGTGTACAGAGGTACTGCCATACCTGTGTGTGTGTGTGTGATGTTTGGGGATACCACCCAGGGGGTGTGTTTGCTTGTCAGTGTCTTGACTGGATATTATTGGCAAGCTTCTGTCTGTTTGTCACTGGTGTTGTGTGCTGCAGGTGTGATGGGTGTGGGGGTTGTGTGAAGGTTCATACTTGTGTTTGACTGTCATGGAGTGTTGCAATGGGCCCTGTGTGTTGTGCTGCTGACATAGTCCTGTGATGTATTTGGATTCAGATGTGTGGCTGATCAGGGTTGGACTTCATACCCTTCCTTTCCTCCCTGTGCCTATTCATGGGTTGCCTTGCTGTCTCCCTGAGTTGTTGCAGTGAGGTGACTGTGCTTTGACTTCACTCACTGTGACTGCCATGTGTGGATTTTTGGGCTGGGGTGGATGTAATGTGTTCCTTCCCTTGCATGTGCTGTACACATTTTTGGTGTTCAGCTCCTTGCCATTCCATTTGTGTGCACCTCACTTTGGGTTTCCTATTTGTTGTCCTACATTGCTGTTGGCATGTGGTCTGTGTTTGTTGCTGTGTGTCAGTGTGGGGTATGTCTGTGTGACTTGGCAGGCTGTGTGTCCATTGGAGTGTTTGTTCATTGTCTGTGTGTGTTTAATTTGTGCTTGGACTCAGTTTACTTGCCATGAGTGTGATGGTGTTGTGGTGTGTGTGTTCCCCTGGCCCAGTGCTTGTACGCTGTGTGTTACTCTACAGCCACACCTGATGAGGCTGTCTCCCTAGTTGTTTGTTGTGTGGTGCAGTGTGTGTGTTCACCTGGCTGCTTTTTGGGCATGTGGGGGCACAGGGAGATCATGTGGCATGTCCCTTCATGGTGTGGGTGGGCCTAGTGTGTGGAGTGTGGAGGTGTTGCCCTGTGTACTTTGAGCACTGCCCCTGCCATGCGCTGGCCCAGCCTACTACATTGTGTGCATTTTTTCTCGTGGATTCACCGCTGCGGTCACGTGAACTGGACATTATTTCAGGATAGCGGACATGGTGGCCTGGGTGTGGAGGGGTGGACTAGTGGCAGGTGGGACATGTGTGGCTATACCTGTGGTTGTGTTCCTGTCCCCACCAGGGTGTCTGGTGGGGGCAGGCACCTTACATCGGACATGGAGTTGTGGGTTGTGTTTGTTAGCGGAGTTGTGTGCTGGCGTACCTGCATCGGCGTCCGCGACGGTCCATGGCTTGCTGTAGGTGTATCATGTACAGCGCCGGGAAGACGTGTAGTGCCGGGTCCATGGCGGTCGGCTCCGGTTATCGATGTAGCGCTCCGCTGTGGTGCTTCCGTATGCTCAGAATGGCCGGTTTCTCCACTGCGGTGGGCCTGGCTGTTTGGCGCATCCTAATTTGTACGGCGGGAGGGACGTCATTCCGCACGGCGGTGGCTCTGGATTGGTTGTCTCCGCCGCGCTCGCGGGCGCGTTTTGATTGCGGTCCGAGTTGCACCGCGGCGGTTGGACAATGGGCTGTGTTTGGCCATTGTAATATGGCGGACGGGTGCACCGCTGCTCACGGGCGGAAAAAAGCATTTTCTCCCACCGCCAGCATCGCGGAGGTGCATCCGCCAGTCATCGTAATGGACCCCTGAGTTTGTAACTCAATTAAAGTTGCCTCTCAGCAGTTTTTTTTCCAGTGTCCATTTAGTCAATAGTGGGGTGATCACCTGTAGCAAACCGACTTGTGCAGTAATAAGGTGATAAAAAGGCAAATGTTTTAGCTTTATGTTTTCAAGATGGTGGTCTGTTGCCATACTCTACTGGAGTATTCAGAGTAGTATTTATAAAACAGCTGACTTCTCCACTTGTGTTGCAGTTTCTTCCCCTCTTTCTCAATCATATTAGTTTCCTGTAATAAGACAATAAGGACCTCTCACATCTTTAAGTAGATATGCACTTGTTGCCTCTTTGAAACATGTGCCAGCCCTAAATCATTCCAGGTTACACATCAATAACAATAAAAATACTTTATCATTTCAGCCTGATGAAAACAGGCCATACAACAAGCAATACATAATCAAGCAAGCATTAAGCATATGATAACAGATCAAAAATACTTGCATGCTAAAAAACGTAAAAGGTTTAAAAAGTCAAACAGCCAAAAAGAGTCCACTGGTAATAAAAGACAGTCAGAAATAAAGCGCTGGTGCATGGCCATACAGTGGTTTAAAAAATGTTTATGTTGGTGGCAATCTGGCCAAAGTGCCGTCTACTTAATTATAAGGCAACTACAATTAGAACACTTTATAAACATTATTGAAGATCTAATGTTTAGATACACGATTTTTCTAAAAGCAAATGCTTCTATTTGCAGAGGTTGGGGAAAATTTTAGATTACTGATGAAGTGCTCCCAGTATACAGAAATCCCCATTTCCTGGTATAATCAGACCAGGCTGAAGTGCCGTCTAGTTAATTATAAAAGACACAATTGAAAAACTTTAGAAAATCTTCCAAGAACTAATGTTTATAGGCTCAATGCTACTAAAATGCAAGTGCTTCTAATTGCAGGGGTTAGGGAAATTTTTAATTACCTGTAAACTGCTCTTGGTATACAATACTTCCCACTTCCTGGTGTAAACAGACAACCACAACTACATAACATAAGCAAGTAAATCAGACTTTTTTCATACACCCTGAATTTCACAGTTGACAGTGTCCAGTGATCTAGTTGCTCTTCAAGCCGCATAAATATATAAAGAAGCCCGTTTGAAGATTGGTTCAGAATTTGTACGCATGCATAAAGTCAAAGCATCCTTACAGTGTTGTATGGCATGAGCAATGAAGAGTGGTTGGAAGTAGTCTCTTCTGGGCCTAAGAGAAAAGGAGCAGAACAACATAAAATGCATTACAGATTCTATCCCCCAGACTCGCAACCACAGATAGGTGAACTACTTCCTAGTTTTTTTCAAAGAACAACTATACAGTTTCACTGGCAGGGTGCCTAATCACAATCTAATATATAAAGATCTTTCAAAAAGTGTGCGTAGAGCATATCCAGATATGGTTCAAAAGTTGGAATGGGTTTAAGGATCTGAAGCTGGGCTACCTTTTCCCCTTTTAGATCATTGAGGATAAAAAGCCAGAACTTCTCCTTTACCATCTGGCCATCTGGCCACTTTCCATGGTCATCCTTTCTGGATTGTGCCAACATTCTCGGCAGTCGATGGCTATCAAAGTGGTTGCCACAAGATTATACCATATATATTTTACTAACTTAGCCTGTGACTAGACTTCCTGCATGTCAACCAAGTAAATCCTCAAGTCGGATTTTGTCCATATTCTTGCCCAGTATTGGAGGGGACATAGTGCTACATACTCCTCAACAGGCTTAATATTCAGCTCATGCCACAAAGTATCCATTGGTGTCCCTGTGCAAAGGTGAAGTGGTTGACATAAAAAATGTTTTTATACTCTCATCAAACCCTTACCTTTTTTGTAGACCCACAGCTCTGCTCCATAAAGTCTTGGTGCAAGGGTTTGCGCTCAGTATGCCTCAAGGGCAGGCAGGGCCAATTCATCTGCGGCCCTGGCTTCTGGCAAAACTAAGGATTTCACCGGCATTTTGGCTCAGCATGGCCTCTCTTTTTAATAAGTGGACCGACCAAGCCAGGTTTGAATCAAACCTCTCTTCAAGATAGTCATAGTGTTCCACATGATCTAAAGGAATTCCATAGATTTTGAAGGAACTCCTCAGGGTAGTACTGCTCTTTAAGATTATGGGGCCGATTCCGATCTCGGTCGGAAGGTCACCGAATCGGGTTCGGCAATAGCGGATCCAATTCGGAGGCTGATTTCCCGTCCGATTCGTACACGGGTCCGGACGGCGAAGTACGATGCGAACAAGCGCAAATTCACCGTCCGACTCGATTCCGGCTCCGAACCGCTCCGTACGACTCGGTCGCAAGCAAACCGTTGCGCACAATGGAGACGTTTCACGACCGAGCCAGTACGATGCACGATCCGGACAGCCGGATCGAATCGGAGCCTCCGACATGAAAAAGCTCTCGGAAGCGGACTTCGGGTCCGTGCCGGACCCCCTTCACCCGTAGCCGCACGAGTCAGACACAGGGGGACCCATGGGTCCCCCTATACATGCGTGTACGGTGCGGATGGCACCAACGCGTACCCACTACAGGGGGCCCCTTGGGCGCAACGCACCCATTGAGTCAATGGGAGCCCATGTACGCGTCGTACGACCGGCTCCCATTGACTTCAATGGGAGTCCGACCGAATCGAGTCCAGCAGCATGCGGCCGCATTGTACTCGCTCGGTCGGACTGCAGGAGTCCGGCTCGGTCGGAAATCTCTCCGGATCCGGCTCGGTCGGAGAGTTTTCCGACCCAGATCGGAATTGGCCCCTATGTATTTTGTTTTTGAGGTGTTAATCTAACTTCTTGGCATCGCAATAAACATTCAAATGCCTTCAAGAGTTTATGCATTGGCCAACTCAGTATGTGACATGAGCACAGCATCAACGGCAAAAAAGCAAAATTGTCCTTTTAAGTCCCTCTCAAACTGGCACATCAAGACTTAGGGACTTCAGAGAACTACCAACATCATTGATAAAAATATTAAACAAAGCTGTGGCAAGGATGCAACCCTGCCTGACCCCTACATTAATGTTGAAGCTATCAGTTACTTCTCCCCTTACTTCTCCTCTTACTTCTCCTCTTAAGCCGTATCTGATTGTAGATGTATTATTATTGGAGAGGAGTTTGATTGCCAATACCAATTTTCCAGGGCAACCCAAGGATGATAATGCCTGCCAGAGCAGCTCATGGTTTACGCTATCAAAGGGCATTTTCAGATTGGTAGACTCAATTCAGATTTTTTAATACTAGTGTAGCTTAATTGTTCCTTGCCCTTTTCTAAAGCCTGCCTGTGAATCATTTTGATCCCATTATCGCATATCCAATTATCTAGGCGTGTGTGTAAAAGTTTTGTGTAGTTTTTATCTACCGCATCGAGCAGGGAAATTGGTCGATAATTCTCTTGCACTTTCAATATTCGAAGTATGGGGCAATGGCTCAGAAACTAGTCTAGCATAAGCTAGTCTGGATCTGGTGCCTTGTATGTTACTCACAATAAGTGGAGTGATCGGCCTTGATGTTACTGGTGGTGTGATATCTGCTCCAGGATGGGTTGATCTAAGCATAGCAACATATGACGCAGTCACGTTATAAAAGGGTTCAATGGTCTTTGGCGCATTAACTGCAGTGGTCCCAGACCAGTGCTCTTGACAAGGACATGCTTCTTACTTAGGATCATTTGTGGGCGAAAAAACGGTATTCTGGTGGCATAAACTGTTTTTGTGGGTAAGTGGACATAATATCGACTTTTTAATTTTGACATACATTAATATCGAGTTTAGTATATCGATAGTATTAAATATCGATGTTATGTATATCGATGTTAAAAATATCGATTTTTAGTGTTGTAAAAATATCGAATTTTTACGTCGACTGTAATAATATTGTTATGTCAAAATATCGTTATTGTACTTTTTTAATATGTTTTATGTTTGTTTTAGGTATATTATTTATTTAATGTTATAAAAAATACATTTTTATTTTATTTTTAGGAGCGGGATGTTGGGTTTATAGGGATAAGGGTGGGGAGTGTTTTAAAATAATTGATTTAAAATTCTAATAAATTCAAAATTTTTAAATTTAAAATTAGAAATTTTTGTTTTAGGAGTGGGATGTTGGGTTTATAGGGGATAAGGGTGGGGAGTGTTTTAAAATAAATTTTAATACATTTTAATAAATTTGAAATTTTTAAATTGAAATTTGAAATTTTTGTTTTAGGAGCGGGATGTTGGGTTTTAGTGTATAAGGGTGGTGATTGTTTTTTAAATTTTTTTAAAGAATTAAAAAAATTAAACAAATTTTAAATTATGGAATAATATTTTGTTTTAATTCTTTTTTTAAAATATTTTAGATTAAATGTTTGCATTTTTTTATAATTAATGTAAAATTGAAAATAATAATTTATATTAATTATTTGTTTAGGGAAATGAATTTTAAAATAAAAATATATGTGTTAATATTTGAAATTTTTTATTAAAGTATTTGTTGAAAGATAGAATATAAATTTAAGTAATATGTATAGTAATTAGAATAAATATAATTTATATGTGATATATAGTATTTTGGAATATGTAATCTTATATTTAATAATATTTAGAACATTATTTTATTAATGTTATATGTTTAAAAAATATTTAAGTAATGAAATTATATAGTTTAATAAATTGTTATAGTGAATATTAAAGAAAATAGGTTTTATGTATTGTATAGTTTGTGTCATTATATTAATTGGATTGGGAAAAGTAGTTTATATATGTTTAGTGTCTAGCATCTTCTGTGACTTAATAATAATTGTAGTGGGAATAGTAAATGAATTAAGTTTAGTGTCCAGCACCTATCCGGATTTAATACTAACTGGAGTGGGAATAGTAAATTAATTAAGTTTAGTGTCCAGCACCTACCATGACTTAATACTAACTGGAGTGGGAATAGTAAATTAATTATGTTTAGTGTCCAGCACCTTCCTTGAATTAATAGTAACTAGAGTGGGAATAGTAAATTAATTAAGTTTAATGTCCAGCACCTACCCTGATCTAATACTAATTGGAGTGGGCATAGTAAATTAATTAAGTTAAGTGTCCAGCACCGACCCTGATTTAATACTAACTGGAGTGGGAATAGTAAATTAATTATGTTTAGTGTCCAGCACCTTCCCTGACTTAATATTAACTGGAGTGGGAATAATAAATTAATTAAGTTTAGTGTCCAGCACCTACTATGATTTAATAATAACTGGGGTGGGAATAGTAAATTAATTAAGTTTAGTGTCCAGCACATTCTCTGACTTAATACTAACTGGAGTGGGAATAGTAAGTTAGTTAAGTGTGAGCACCTATCCTGACTTAATAATAACTGGAGTGGGAATAGTAAATTAACTAAGTTTAATGTCCAGCACCTACCCTGATTTAATACTAATTGGAGTGGGAATAGTAAATTAATTAAGTTTAGTGTCCAACACCTACCATGATGTAATACTAACTGGAGTGGGAATAGTAAATTATATATATGTGTAGTTTTGTAATCTTAAAAAATTAATATAGTTTGTAGTAGCAACGGGGCATATTCTCAAGAACGTGTGATAACCATCGTAAAAGTTACTTAACGCAACCTCCAACATCGCAGTCTATCGCGGGAAATTTACGCCGTGATAACCAAGTATTCACAACACGGCGGCACCATGCGATAGTCTCCAGATAACGCGTCAAATGACCGCGAGAAAATCAACGCCACGCCGCAAAAATGCGAAACACGAACGCAAAAAAAGCTGCGATGAGGCCAAGCGTGATACAAAAAGAAGGGAAAACCAGCTACAGGCCTGCAATTCACAAGCGTCAGGCGGGAACAATCACCATAAAAGTAGAAAAAAAACAGACAAACAAATGCCAAACAACAGCGAAGCACAATGGACGTTGCTGGAGCAAGTACGGAGGAGAACCAGAACCCCACAAGCCCCCCGGAGGACCAGTCTGGGACTTCGGGGTCAGGGAAGGGCAAGGACAAGAAGAGTAGGAAGAAGCGGTTCAGTCCGCAGGAAAACAGGATCCTGATAACGGAGGTGATAGAACACCATCAACAACTGTTCGTCACCTCCACTGTGTCATTGGCAACAAAAAATGGACTATGGCAGTCCATCGTGGACAAGGTGAATGCAATCGGAGTGCTGAAGAGGACAATGGATGAGGTCAAGAGGCGCTGGAATGATGTCAAGCGCAAAACCAAGCTGAAACTCGCCAACAATCGGAAGGCAGCAATGCAGACTGGAGGTGGGAGCCCAGCGCCACAGGAGGAGCTGGATGACATGGAGGAACTGGTGTCCACAGTCATCAGTGGGGAGACGGTGGCAGGAGTTGGGGGCCCGGACACTGCTCAACAGGACCGGACACAACAGCAACAGGGTGAGTAACGACCAGGGCCTGGGGGACGGGGGGAGATGGGCACAATGGCACACATGCACAATTAAGTAGAGCACATCTGTGGACAAACCATGCCCCAGACCACCAACTCCCACCAAGAGACCAATGTACCCAAGTATGCAACATGTCAGCATTGTACAAGCACAGAAGTCAAAGGCACACCGCATGAAAGGGATAAGGGGCAGCAAAATCTGAGCTGCAGGGGCGACTCCCCAAAATGCAGCACACACATCACATGCAGAGCACATCAACATTGACAACGATGTGACACAATCCGCAAAACACCTACAACAGAACACAGGACACAACTGGTGCCGCGTGGGTGCAGACACTGGCCAATCACATTTGGCATTGCAGGGAAATGTGAGTTGATAATGTACAAGTACAAACACACACACGTCTGTTGTCGAAATGTCCACTGTCCCCCATCAAATAGGCAGCTCCTCCCAAACAGCCACAATGCTACCCAGTCATGCTGTCTGTATGAAAACATGTACAATGAGACAACATACATGTGGACACATTGTTAAACTGCATCTCCCCTTCACATTGCAGAGGGAGAATCAATGCCTCCTGCAGAGCAGCCCGACCCTCTCTTCTCTGATGATGAAGAGGACCACCACAGCTTCGACTCTGACACCCTCCAACTGTTCGTGGACAGCCTATGCAGCCCACTTCCAGGAGCTGGGCAGCCCAGCTGCTACGAGGAGACCCCACCCCCTGCACAGACCACACAGCAGGCAGCACCCACCACCACGGCTGCCTCCCAGGACCCCCACGAAGAACACATGGCCTTCCAATGCCGTGTCTTGGGGTGCCAGGAGAATCTGGCTGAACAGGTGCGGGTGGGCTTCGACCGCATGGCAGACAAACTAGATGCCATACGTGGGTGTCTAAGTCCCATCAGGGACCACTCACGGTCCCTAACAGACACCCACAGTCCGCTCCATGCTCTCCAACGGACCATGGCTGACATCGCTGGAGCCCTGACTCAGAGAATAGAACAACTGTCCAGTCAGAGTGGCTCTAGCGATGTCACACGGGAGTTGGGAAACATGCAGAGGTTAATGGAGACCATGGAGCGGGCGAATGCGGAACGAGCGGCTGCCACGGCTGCACAGCAGCGAGAGGTAGCTGGGTTCCTCAATGACCTCAGGACCATCCTCATGGCATTGCTGCCACAAGGCCTGGCGCGGATGCATGCTGCTGCCACCACTCCATCCACATCTCCGCCCCTGATGTGTCACTGCCACACAGTGCTGGAGACAGAACACCACCAACCACACGTGAGGCACATGAAACAGCAGAGGACGAAGATGCGGATGATTCTGCCCTCGTGGTAAGAAGGACGCAGCAGCATGCATCTCAGCCATAGGTCCGGCTTCAGCTTGGTACTGCCCTCTGCATCATCACCTTCCACTGTCCCCCGATGCACTCTGCGACACTCACCTTGGACCTCGACATGGACTGCCATATGCTGTTTGATCGCCATTGACACAGCAATCAGACTGCGGACTGAACTCTTCCTCTTCCTTTGGACTTGTCATTCCCTGAAGGACCCTGGCTGGCCTCCATGGGACAACATCGTCATGTGGGGTTTGCATGGCCCTGTACTGCTCCAGATGCAACACTCCACTGAATGTGCATTAAACATTCATATTCACACAGATGTGTCATGTCTATGGTCTTTCAAGTGTGGAAGTATGGATGAATGTAGGCTCACTGGACTCCTCTTACGTCCATGTGGCTCATGTCGTAGAACAGGGGTCACAGGGTGACACATTGCCGAATGCGGTCCGGGTGGCGCAGACACAACAACAGGGACACACGCATGAGTTACTTCCTTGTCCAGCCCAGTACGGAACCATGCCCAGGGGCCCCGGGGTCATTTACACACCCTTACGCTGGACTGGCATACGCCAGGCCAGCCCACTCCGCTTACGCTCACAGGGGGGGACGGCAACGCTACATGTCCCATGTCTTTCCTGTAGTGATCTGCTGCTCACAGGTCTAGTTGTCAGCATGCCACAGCCACTCCCTCACGGCTGGTTTACACCCACACCACACCCATCCAGCACACGCGTCACAGGACATGTGACCCTGCCAATAAAAAGGGCCGGGCGCACGTGCTCGATGCCATTTCCACTCTCTATCTGGGTGCATCCATGTGGTGTCAATGTAGGCATGAGGGCCTCGGGCCCTGCAACATCACATTCCCTAGGACCGGAGGTGACATGATGGATCCGCAACACGATACCCAATCATACAGGGTCCATGACTTTGGGACACAGACTTGGTGGCACCGGATACATTGCGGCCGGCACAGGCACACCGCCACAGGACGGTGACTTCGGGTGCACTGAGGTAGGGGCACCTTAAGTGCTGAACGGGTGTGCAGCCTGCGATGATGCCCTGTCCCGGCGGTCCGGACTGCTCAGGATTTGTGTGCCCTGCTGGACCGCAGTGTAGGCCAGAGCCAGCGGGCAGCGCGGGCCGACCGCCACGTGGCGTCGCATCCCGGATCACAGAGTTAGTGGCACCTCAAGGGTTGAGCGGGTGTGCAGCCTGCGATGATGCTGGGTGCACTGGTATGTCCTCGGCCATGGCGAAATCAAGACCCAGAATCATATGTGAGACCTGGTGGCCTTCGGAGCGGGGCTGCATGATGTGGAGGGTGCCATGTCCGCGGGCCCCAGGCATGTGGCTTGCAGCGGCACTTGGTGGGCCCTCATTGCTACATGCCAAGGGCGGAAGGTGAGCAGTGAGGCCTGGGTGCGCAGGGGCGGGCATGCACCACTGGGCGGCGGGAGGGGCTGGGGTGCATCTGCCTGGGTGTGCAGGGGCGGACAGGCGATGATGTCTTGTGCAATTGTATGTACTTTGCCATTCATGTATGTGGACTCTGTTTCAGATGACGGATCTGTTTCAGATGTGTGACCTGGTGAACTTCACTACATACCGGCACGTGGTTGGAGACACACCGGTGGCAGCAGGTGAGCAGTGTGGCCTGGGTGCGCATTGTCGGCACTCTCTCTCCTGTCCATCTCTTCTGGTATCTGTGTCTCGCTCCCCTCTCTGTCCGTCTTTCTCTGGCTCCCCCTCTCTGTCCGTCTTTCTCTGGCTCTCCCTCTCTGTCTGTCTTTCTCTGGCTCCCCCTCTCTGTCCGTCTTTCTCTGGCTCCCCTCTCTGTCCGTCTTTCTCTGGCTCCCTCTCTGTCCGTCTTTCTCTGGCTCCCCTCTCTGTCCGTCTTTCTCTGGCTCCCCTCTCTGTCCGGCTTCTCTGGCTCCCCCTCTCTGTCCGGCTTTCTCTGGCTCCCCCTCTCTGTCCGTCTTTCTCTGGCTCCCCCTCTCTGTCCGTCTTTCTCTGGCTCCCTCTCTTTCTCTCTCTCTCTCCTTCGCTCTCTCTTGGTCCTTTGATGTGCGCAAGACACACCTTCTCATCATGATTTTTGTCTTGCAGGCTGTGACCTACGGATTGTCCCGAGGGGAGCCGCCATGTGTCTTCATTTCTGATCTGTGTTTCTATGAATACATTTTCATTTGTTACATCGAAGGTGAATGTGTGATGCTCTTTTTGGTGACGACATCAGGCGGATTATTTGGTACATGATTCCGTGTAGTTGATGTGGCATGTCTTTGGCCGGGGGGGGGGTGCCCGGGGAGGGGGGGTCCTGGGGGTGGTGGCGGTGGGTGTTGTGGCCCTGTTGGGGCTCCGAGCTGCATGATCAGTGGCTCCATGGCATCT
This sequence comes from Calotriton arnoldi, assembly GCA_963921515.1. Classification (NCBI taxonomy): domain Eukaryota; kingdom Metazoa; phylum Chordata; class Amphibia; order Caudata; family Salamandridae; genus Calotriton; species Calotriton arnoldi. The sequence goes on along the minus strand of CAWUFW010016947.1, from coordinate 236,969 downwards.
GTTGCCCTTCAGGTGTGGCTCTGGGCTGGGCTCCATTTTGTGGTGCAGACTGTGGTCCGACTTTGCACCAGGTCAGAGCAGGTGTTAATTTCCTGCTGCTAACGCGCCTTATCGCCTGTTTTGTGGTCTGGCTGGTCGTTGAGAATGTTGCGGAGTGGTGTTTTCGCGGCTTTTTGCACAGGAACGCCTACTTTGCATCTCATTAGCGATAGTTGCGGGGGTCATCTGTGGCGATGTTTTTTGCAGCTGCTATCGCGGGTAAACTGGTGCTATGGGCGGTTAGCACCGGCTTGTGAATGGGGTGATAAATTTATCACGACTTTGGCTGCGATGTAGTGCCGATAACTCGGCGATAACTCCTTGAGAATATGCCCCAATGTATATCAATTATAACATAGTTCTAGATGAAAATTTATAAAATTATATATATATTTAATTAAAACATATCATTTCATACAGTACATTTAATTAAAACATATTTTTTTATATTAAATACAACATTAATAAAATGATACACAAAAAACCACACATATTATTTTTTAATTGATGTTTATTTAGTGTCAATGATATAGTAATGGTCAAAACAAAAATATTTTATTAAGTGCATATAATATAAATTAATACACATAGAGAAAAACAATATTATTTATTTTACAGAAAGAAATATTTGGTACATATGTATACTTTTACACATAATAATTATGTAAACAAATGTTTTTAACATTGGTCAACTTTTACATACAGTTATGTAAAATTTGTAACATGAAATAATGTAGTTTTTATTGTTTTACAAACATTTTTGTAAAAAATATATATTTTAATCACAGTTGTACAGTTTAATCTTGTATTATGAACATTTATTATTTGGTTACATACATTGTAAATTATTAATAATATTACTGTTTTCACATCTTTCAATGCATTTTAAGTTTTAAATTTTGTAACATTTTTTAAACAAATCATAATACTTTTTAATTAATATTATTGATATATAAAATATTAATTATATTAATTATTACATTGTTCAATTTTTATACATATTTGTTTAATAGGTATACATTTTTTAAACATTTAATAAATTTAATATACGTTTTTAATCAACATTTTATATAACTTGTATACATATGGAATTATAATAATTATTATATGTTTAATAATATTTATTATTATAATTTTACAATGCAGAAAAAATGTTAAATAATTTTTAACATATAAGTTATAAATTGTTAGATTTTTATAAAATATTTTAGCCATGTTATAATTATGTAATAACATGTTTTTAAAGAAAAGATATTAATTTATAATGCTTAAAGCTGCCATATTTGTTTGCTGCTTGTATTTTGTAACCGCTCACGTTTGTTTTGGGTTATTTCGGAGGGGACAAACTCGCGGTTGGAAGCTGCGTCACGTTGAGGAAGGTAAGTTTAATTTTCTTTATTTAAAGTATAGTCTTACTTTAATTTGAAGGTAGTTAGGTTGTAGTTAGTGTGTGTAGTGTTAGGTTTTTGGAGTTGTGGTGTTTTTTATGTGTTATTTAGGTTTTAGCTTTTTATCGATCGTTATGTTTTTGAGGCCTAGGTTAGAAAACTTTAAATATGTGAGCTTATGTGTGAATAGGGCGTGAATAATGTTTGTAATAGTATTATGTTGTAGACTATGGGGCCGATTCCGATTCAGGCCGGAAATCTCCCCGACCGAGCCGGACCCGGAGAGATTTCCGACCGAATCGGACCCTAGCAGCCCGACCGAATGAGTACGATGCGTTCGTATGCTATCGGACTCGATTCGGTCGGTCTCCCAGTGAAGTCAATGGGAGCCAGTCGTACGACGCGTACACGGGCTCCCATTGACTCAATGGGCACGACGCGAACAAGGGCGCCCCCTACAGTGGGTTCGCGTCGATGCGGGTCGCGCCGTACATGCATCGTGTAGGGGGGACCCATGGGTCCCCCTGTGTGCGACTCGCGTGCCTACGCTTCCAGGGGGGTCTGACACGGACCCCCAAAGTGCGGCACCGACAGCTCCTTGGAGCCGGACTGCGCGAGTAGGTCGGACTGGTCGAGGTGCGCATCGTACTTACCCGGCCGGGGAACGTCTCCATTGCACGGTGCGAGTCGTCCCCGTGCGAGTCGGTCGGAGCGGTCGGGTCCTGCGAACGAGTCGGTCGGCGATTTCACGAGCGCTCGCATCGTACTCGCTCGCCCGGACGCACGTACGAATCGGTCGGGAAATAGGGCTCCGAATCAAATCCGGTTAAGCCGAATCCGATTCGGTGCCCTACCGGCCGAGATCGGAATCGACCCCTATGTGTATATTTGTGTGGGTGGGATTGTTTGTATTTAATTTACAGGTTTTGGTCGTGAGAAGTGGCGGTTACGAGAAGATAGCGGTTTTTTGTATTAAGGAAGTGTGTATTAGTTTAAGTAGCTAATAATTATTTTACACTTCCTTAATTTTTCGGGTTTTCATGGAGCGTTTTTTTTAAAACACTTTTTCGGGTTTTTTATGGTTTATGGATTTATGGACGGAGGATTAATTTTTAAACAGTTGGATTTTTCCATTTTTTTGGGGGGTAATTTTTCGTTCACTTGGGATTATGAGATACGTGGATTGCTTTACAAGAGTTGGGATTTCCTTTCTTCAGCTACGGAAACTGTAAGTTATTTTAATTATTTATTGTGGGAGGGAAATGTTAAGAAAATTACTGTTATTGTGTTTTATATTTTCATATATATAATTAATATGTCTATATATATTTATGGTTTTAATAAAAATATATTAGACCAAATAATTATTTATGTGGAAATATAAAAATTATATGTATCTATTTAAATTGGTTTTAGAGAAAATTATTATATTTTTTAGTGGTTTTATAAGTTAAAGTAGACTTCTGGCAATTGTTTCTAGGTATTCTAGGCCTTTTGTTGTTGGATATAGTTTGACTTGGTGTTGTAGGTATTCAAACATTTGTTTAGTTTGTTTGGATAGTTTGGGCCCTATTTGTGTTACAGATTGCTCCATTCTTAGCTGTTGGTAGCTCTGTTCTTTTAGGAGGGATAGTAGGAGTTTGTGTAGAGTAGGTGGACCTCTGCCTGTTGTTGCTTGGAAGGCATTATGCCAACCTTCAACAGCATTGTTTGTTTTTGCCTCTATATATAGTGTGCTGAGGTATACATTCCACCATGGGATGTGGTATTTACGTTGCCTTCTATGTCCTGATCTGTGGAGTCTTCCCACCCAGGTATCTTCAAAATAGTCTAGTAGGGGACTTAATTTTTGTTTGTTTTGTTGGTAGTATGGACTTTCTATCAATAAGTTGTAGTGTTCGGCCACGTCAGTAACTGGGAAGTAGGCCAGTACTATACGTTTTTTTATTTGATATGCGAAGGAGCTATTTGTCGCATATTCAACACTGTTGATTTCTGAAGGTGTCTCCATATACACTGATTAAAATGATAGTAGCAACCCTGAATTTCTGTGTGTGGGTAGGATTTTAGGATTGCATTTATCATTGCCTGCTCAAAATCAATAATTATTTTTGGGGGAAATAATTATTGGTTTCTTGTTTAATTTGAGATAGTACTTCTATATAGGTGGAGTTTTGTTTATTTGGTAGTAAGGCGTAGATAAAAGGGATGTTAGTGTTTTGATATAGTGCATGGACAGTATATAATTGATAGAATGGTTTGGGACATAGTTTAAAAGTCCTGTCCATCATCCACGTTTCTGACTGTTGGAGTTCTACTAAATTATTGGCGGTTGCAAACATAATGATTCTTTTATCTTTAGATTTGTTGTCGTAAAGAAGAAATGGTTCTTTGTTATGTGTAATTTATAGTTCTGGGGGAATTTCTACCTCTTCAAATGTTTTTGGGGCAGGTGTGGTGGTGGTTGTGGCTTTTTTCCTTCGAGCTATAGTTTTTTTTAAGGAAGCAATAGAGGGCATTTGGCCAGTAGCATGTTGGGGCACTCTGGGCAGCATTTCTTTAAGTATTTGAGTGGTAGATTTCTGTGAGCTAGTGCTAGCTTCTCTAATGTCGTCTAGGGCATTTCTAACCTCTATTTCAGTAACATTTGGGGGGTGGTTATGCTCCCTAGCATACAGAACAGTTGTTTCTCTAGTTGTAGCCCTCCCATAACATTTATTAGAATAGTATTTGTTCCAGTTCCAGTTTACTTTCAGTCCACTTTGCTTTTCTTGGGTATAGAGTAGACATAACCCATGTAACATAGCACAACAATTCCTTTCTGGGAAGTGATAAATTGTGCGCCTTCAGTCATTGTGATGTTTTAAATGCTAAGAAAAATGTATATACAAATTAATAAAACGAATATTGTACATGTTTTTTAATTAATACATACAAATTGTTATTAATATACTTACAATGTCGATTTTGGGCTCGTTTTTAATGCTGATGCTTTTTCTTTGTTGTTTGATTTCAGTTTTGTTGCTGATGTTTCTGTTGGTAGAATAAAAGATATTTTTAATAATTTTGTTCAATTGTGCACGAGATGGGATGGGGTTTGTGAAAAAGTTGGGGTTTGGTTGGGTGTTTTAGGTCATTTTTAAATTGAATTTAGCTTAATACTTACTTTATTTGTTAGTCGATTTTTCATACTGTTCTGTAATTGTTCAGATGGTTTGAGAATTATCTGTAGAGGAGACATAAATAGGAAAAATATATATATTAATTATTTATGCATGATAAATAGTAGTTTTTGAAGACTAGCAGTAGTGTTAGAGTCTAAATGGCATTTTACTTACTTTTGTGAAGTAGGAAATAGATTTTTCTTTAATGAAGTCCTGTGTTCTGGCAGCAATCCGGCTGAGTTTCGTCTTCTTGTTTGTTTTTGGTTTGAGGAGTAAAATACTGAATAATTTTTCGTTCTTTATATAGTGTTTAATTAATTGTTTGTTTAATGTGATTGGTTTATTTTAATATTGTGTGTATTTCATTGGTTGATATTTATTGTTTTAATTGTTTTGGTCGTTGTTTTCCATATATGGAAAACGCTAATTAAGACTTAGTTAGTGCTTTTTATTTTTTAACAGATTAAGGGGCCTATTAGGATGGCGGGCGGATCGCCACCGCCGGCCCGGCGGTGGCGATCCGCCCGCCATCAAACTCAATTCGTCCCACCGCCAGATTAGGATGACGGTGGGAACAGGAATGCGTCCGCAGCGGACGCAAAGACCGTCCGCCGCCAGCAATCATCCCGATTGCCTGGCAGACAGCCCAGGGAGCCTAATGGTGGCGGTGCCTAGCAGGCACCATCCACCAGATTAGGATGCAGGCAAACACCTGCCTTTTCATGGCGGCGATGCCGCCATGGAAAGGCATATGGTGCTTAGCATCGGGGCCAGCTGCGGGCCTCCGGGGGTGGGGGTTGCACTTGGGGGTACCTATGGTACCCCTACATTGCCATGCCCAAGGTGGCAGGCACCGCACGGTGCCTGCCACGTTGGGCATGGCAATGCACGACGTGCCTCTTTAACATTGCGGCGGGTGCTGCCTACAGCACCGTCCGCCGCAATGTTGAAGATGCCAATGCGACCGCCAGGGTTGCGGTCGCATCCTAATTAGTGGTGCGGGACCGCCGCACCGCTGGCGGACGGTCCCAGCACCGCTAGGGTGGCGGGCCCGCCATCCTAATAAGCCCCTAAGTGCTTTAAATGTGTATTAGATTGCATTTGATGTAAAATAATGTGTGCATAATATTTATATATAATATTTAAATAGTTATTAATAGTGTATTTATAATATTATGTATTAATATATGTTTTAGTATTTTTAAAATAGGTTGTATTTGATATATTTTGTATGCAGTGTATGTTTTTGATTGAAATAAATTTTTGGTGTGAAGTTTTGTTCGTTTTATCTGTTTTGAAGGTGTCGATATTTTTTTAAGAACGATATTATTGCTGTCTATATTATTGTGATCGATATTTTTGACAAGTTGTATGTTTTTAGACTATCTTCGATATTTTAGATAACGATATTTTGATGTTCGATAATACTGATATCGATATTAATGTTTGATGATATTTAGGTGTCGATATTGGTGTATATTTTTAATTAAGTATAGTTTGTCGATATTAGTGTAATCGATATTTTTGTGTCGATAAAAATGTAGGTCGATATTATGTCAGTGATTTGTTTTTGTGGATATTTGCCATAGATCCTCAATGGGAAAGGGCTTTGTTCTGAAGCGCTTCAGTAGCAGCGAGTCCTGGGCCCTCATAAAGTAGATTTTCAGTATAAAGAAGGGCTTCAAGTGAAGATGTTTACCTAGCAGCAGGACCTAGTCCCCTGCAAAGTGGGTCATTGTCTGAAGTTATGACCATAGGTAGTGTTCGGTCAGACCTTGTGGCTTTCATGAATTTTGCTATTGGGTGGAGGTGACTAAGTCCCAGACAGCTGGTTTGGTTTGATTCCGTTACTTGTTGTTGACAAGCAACACTTCCTAGACCAACGGTTGTGTACTCTTTGACTCCTGTAAATACATGGGCGGGGGCAAGATCTGTTCAACCATTTCTAGTTCCAACCTAAAGCCAGTGGGAAATCTCTGTATATCAGTATGCTCCAAACAAGAAATATCACATTCCAAGCTTTGAATGAATTTTAATAATATTACTATTTTTGTGTTATTCTCTCCTAATTCAAGTTCATTGCCATTTTGCACATTTAGTCCAACAGGTTGATACGGTCTTGATGTATTTTCCTCCTCACTTAGTTGATCCCCTATAGGTGAGGTTCTGGGAACTGAAGAACTCATTTTTCTATGTGATTTTTTTGATGATCTTATACAACCGTTGCTCATGAAGAAGTCTCCTTTTCTGAGATTCTATGGGACAGCTTGTGGTTTTGGGTATAGCACAGTTCTCCAGAGAGTCACTGAGCAGTAGACCTATACTACCTTCAGAGGCTACCGTTATCGTCTGGACTGCTTTTGATGCTGAAACTTGTTCCAACAAATGCGCAGTTAAACTCGTGTTGTCAGAATTCAATTTTACTGCAGTATATGCTTGTCTACCCATTGCTTTTTTGCAATCATCAAGGATTGTGCTAATGACTTCTGGGACCTCTGTGAGCCTTGAAACGATAATTGAGCAATTTCTTATCTCATTGGAGAATGCAATACTCAAGCGATTTTTCACCGCGCTCTCCATTGCAAGCATACATGAATCAATAGTAGCGATATTTGATGACATTTTCCAAAGCATTTTTGTTTGCTCATCCAATTTTAGACTGTGCGCTGCTAGATTGCTCGCAATAAAATCTAATGTGCTACACAAAGGGCCCGCTTATGAGTTTCGGTGGTGCAAGGGTGGGCGATACTTCACCGCCCCTCACCGCCGAGACTCGCCACCGCCCACCCGCCAGAGTACAAGTTATTTGTAGTCTGGCGGACGGGCGGTGTGGCGTTCCCAAGGCAGTGCCTCTTTCAAAGGCCGCGGTGCCTTTAAAAAAGGCCCCACAAATGGGGTCACCTCACATGGTTCCTGCACGGCATGGACTGAAAAGTCCATGCCATGCAGGAAATCTTGTGCATGCACACAGGGGGGAACATGTTATGCCCATCTGTGTATATGCACATGCAGAGGAGGCACAGGGGGCCCCCTTTGTTTCCTTTCCTCCAGGGTTGACATGGAGGAGAAACCTCTTTGTCACTCCAGGCAAAGAAGAAACTTGTAATATGCTTGACAAGACCGCGGTGGTCCTGCCAAGTATATTGCAGTCTCTGACCACTGTGCCACCTCCAGGGAATGGCGGTTCTCCGGCTGCGGCAGCGGACCCAGGGATGCCCGACTGCCCAACTCGTAATGAAGCGGTCTGACTGCTGGTGCAGCTGTGGCTGGACCGCCACCACAAGTCTGGCGCCCCTTGTATGGCCAGGCTCATAATCAGGCCCATAATGTACATAATGGCAAGCATTAGTTGCTCCAAGGGAGGTTCTGCCGGAAGATGACTTGACATTTTGTTGTCACTGCGCTGGGGTGGCTGATATCCAAAGGTCCCTATTATCAAGGAGCTATTTGGGCAAACATTGTCGGACCAAAAAGACCCATTGTAAGTATCCACTAAGCCAAGGACTTCTTCATCCAATTCGAATGAGATGTCAGACTCCCCAACAGAAGCATCAGTGGCGGATTTGTGTGTTCTGAAAAGGCCAGAAGATGAACACTGGTCGCCCTTCTTGGTCTCATCCGATGGACTATTTAATGCTGTAGCTGTTGGCTAAAGGCTGCTATTACCCCCTGCATCATAATCCTTGTGGACAGCTGAAACAGTTGTAATTTGATACTTTGTTGGGGCACAGTCGTTCTTGATTAAAGGAAAGCCACTCCCGCTACTACAAGGGTGTGTAGAAGATTTTGACTCCTGCTCATGCTTTAACTCCTGTTTGGAGAGTGGCACAATAACTTTACTAGTGACATCTTCAAAGGTTAGTTTCTGGACTCTTGGAGAAGATGCATTGTGTTCCAGGACTATTTCTTGAGGACTCATTGCTAATGTGCAGTGCAATGGACCAGCAATGCTTGCTCTATCCAGCAGCTGGTCAATAGTAGCTGTATTTACAAAATAATTGGTGATTTTATTTTGTGACAGCTGCATTGGTACAGTATGGGCTAATGTTTGCTCGTGTGCGCTTATTGTGTAGCTCAAATCACCCCAACTTGCGACCTTTTGGTAATTCCCTTTCTTTAGCCTTGCCCCCCTTTGAGCTGGCTCTCCGGATGACACAGACTCTGCTGATATAAGAGCGGGAAACTGTGTGGGAGAGGTCGAAGAGGAGGGTATAGGCTTATTTGCCTTGGGTAATATTCCAGGGAGGACTTTTCCAACATCAGAGGCTGACAGGGATCTTTTTGCCGCATGAACATATGTGCAACATGTGGCATCTGTAGAAGCCCCTTCTGTAATGCTTATTTGGGAGCCTTGAGTGTGAAACTTCAGCCATCGCGGAGACCGTTCTGTCCTCATAAACATCCTCAGTAAGCATAATTCTATTGGGTGAGCACTGTTTCAAGTCCTGCACTTTCATATTTTACCTCTTTCTTCTGGCTGCTCTTGTCATGGTTTTGGAGCTTTTGCCAACTGTAACAGGGTTGTGTGTGCTAGGCTGCCTTCACTGGTGTGTGACCCTTCTGTCATTGTGGGTCTTACCACCCAAGGACATGAGCACCCTCGAACTAGTGAGGCAATATAAGGACCTGTCAGGCCCCTTCCTGCCACAGAACAACAAGTCCACGAATATTCACAAATATTCCACCTGTTCCAACATACCAGAATTTCCACTTAGTTAGAAATGAGTCACAAATTGATCAAAAGTTGATTACCATGTTACTGAAGCTGTAATAGCAATGATAGGTGTGTCCTTATTAGTATCCTCTAGCACGTCATTTTTACTACAGCGTATCTACAGCAATATTGATGCTTCTATCAGTTTATCTAGGGAGGGGTGGAACAGGGAATAGAACACCCACTGGATTCGATACTGAAATAACTGGTGATGTCGCTGGTATCTCATCAGCTCACTGGCAGCCCACAAGCCGCACTCGGGCCACCTACCAACCGAACCCTAACCAATCAATCAGACATTTGTAGATCGCACTACTCACCTGTGAGGGTCTCAAGGCGCAACGGAGGGGGGAGCTGCTACTGATCGAACAGCCAGGTCTTGAGAAGTCTCCTGAAGGTCAGCAGGTCCTGGGTCTGGCGCAGGTGGATGGGGAGGGTGTTCCATGTCTTGGCGGCGAGGTGGGAGAAGGATCTGCCGCCGGTGGTCGTTCAGTGGATGCGTGGAACGGTGGCGAGGGCGAGGTCAGCGGAGCAAAGCTGGCGGTTGGGGGTGTAGAAGGTGAGTCGTTTGTTGAGGTATGCTGGTCCGGCGTCGTGGAGTGCTTTGTGAGCCTGGGTGAGGAGCTTGAAGGTGATCCTATTGTTGACGGGGAGCCAGTGCAGGTCCCTCAGGTGGGCAGTGAAGTGGCTGTGACGGGGGATGTCGAGGATGAGGCGTGCGGAGGCGTTCTGTATGCGTTGGAATCTTTTCTGGAGTTTGGCCGTGATTCCCGCGTAGAGGGCGTTTCCGTAGTCCAGCCTGCTGGTTACGAGGGCCTGGATGACCATCCTACTGGTTCCGGTGGGGATCCATCTGTAGATCTTGCGATCATCCGTGTTGAAGCAGGAGGAGGAGAGGGCGTTGACTTGCTGGGTCATTGATAGTGTTGAGTCCAGGATGAACCCCAGGTTGCGTGCGTGGTCGGTGGGTGTCGGCGCAGCTCCCAGCGAGGCTGGCCACCAGGAGTCGTCCCAGGCGGAGGGGGTAGTGCCGAGGATGAGGACCTCCGTCTTGTCCGAGTTCAGTTTCAGGCGACTGTTCTTCATCCATTCGGCGACGGCCTTCATTCCTTCGTGGAAGTTGGTTTTGGCGGTGGCGGGGTCTTTGGTGAGGGAGAGGATCAGCTGGGTGTCATCGGCGTATGAGACGATGTTGAGGTCGTGTGATCGGACGATGTTGGTGAGTGGTGTCATGTAGATGTTGAAAAGGGTCGGGCTGAGGGATGATCCTTGGGGTACACCGCAGGTGATCTTGGTGGCTTCGGATCGGAATGGAGGGAGGCAGACTCTTTGGGTTCTGTCGGTGAGGAAGGAGGTGATCCAGTCCAGGGCTTTGTCGCCGATTCCTGCATTGTGGAGGCGTGTGCGTAGGGTGTGGTGGCAGACGGTGTCAAAGGCGGCCGAGAGGTCTAGGAGGATGAGGGCCGCGGTTTCGCCGTTGTCCAGAAGGGTCCTGATGTCGTCGGTGGCGGCGATGAGGGCGGTTTCGATGCTGTGGTTGCTGCGGAAACCGGATTGGGACGAGTCCAGGGTGTTGTTCTCTTCGAGGAAGCGGGTCAGTTGTCTGTCGACGATCTTCTCGATGACTTTCGCCGGGAACGGGAGCAGAGAGATGGGCCAGAAGTTCTTGAGGTCCTTTGGGTCTGCCTTGGGTTTCTTGAGTAGGGCATTGATCTCGGCGTGTTTCCAGCTCTCCGGGAAGGTGGCGGTCTCGAAGGAGCTGTTGAAGATCTTCCGGAGTTGGGGTGCGATGATGGAGCTCGCTTTGTTGAAGATGTGGTGAGGGCAGGGGTCTGACTGTGAGCCGGAGTGGATGGTGTTCATGGTTTTGATGGTGTCTTCGTCCTTGACGTGGTTCCAGGAAAGCAGGAGGACGGTGTGGCTGGGGGCGGTGGGTCTGAGGTGTCAGCGGCTGTCGGGGGGGTCTGAGTGTTGAAGCTGTCGTGGATGTCTATGATCTTGCGGTGGAAGAAGGTGGCTAGAGAGTCACAGAGTTCTTGTGACGGCGGGATGTCGTTAGAGTTGGAGCTGGGGTTGGCGAGTTCCTTCACGATGTTGAAGAGCTCTTTGCTGTTGTGTGCGTTGTTGTCGATGCGTTCCTTGAAGGAGGTCCTTTTGGCGGTTCGAATGAGTTGGTGGTGCCTGCGGCTGGCGTTCTTGAGGGCTGCATGGTTGTCCGGTGTCTGTTCATGGCGCCACCTCTTCTCGAGTCTTCGGCAGGTCTGCTTGGATGCCTGGAGGTCGGTGGTGAACCAGATGGCCCTTCTGTCGGTGCGTCTGTTTGAGGGTTTCTTGATCGGGGCGAGGGTGTTGGAGCAGTCGTCGATCCACTGCCTGAGGTTACGGGCGGCTGTGTCGGTGTCGGCGTGGTCGATTGGTGGGTCTCGGGCGAGAGTGGTGATTAGCTGGTTTTCGGTGACCTTGTTCCAGCTGCGGTGGGGGATTCGTTGCAGGTGGTTGTGTGCAGTGTTTTTCTTGAAGGAGAAGTGGATTCAGCGGTGGTCAGTCCAGTGGAGATCGGTGGTGTGGCTGAAGGTGACGTGGTTGCTGGCGGAAAAGATGGGGTCGAGCGTATGTCCGGCAGAGTGTGTGGGTGTCGTGATGAGCTGTTTGAGTCTGAGGTTGGCGAGGTTGTCGAGCAGGGTCGTGGAGTTGCTGTTGTTGGCGTTCTCGAGGTGGAAGTTCAGGTCTCCGAGGAGGATGTAGTCTGTGGAGGCCAAGGCGTGCGGGCTGACGATGTCGGTGATGGAGTCGCTGAACTGTGGACGGGGTCCGGGGGGTCTGTAGACGAGGGTTCCTCTGAGGGTGGTGTTGGGGTCAATGTGGATCTGGAAGTGCAGTTGTTCGGCGGAGCTGAGGGTGTCTTCGGTGCTGGTCGATATTCTGAGGGTGTTCTTGTGGACGATGGCGATTCCTCCTCCCGGTCTGTTGGTGCGGTCCCTGCGGGTGATCTTGTAGCCATCCGGGATGGCTATGGCAACGTCGGGTGCTGATGAGGTGTTCATCCAGGTCTCCGTCAGGAAGGCGACGTCCGGGGAGGATGAGTCGAGCAGGTCCCAGAGTTCGACGGCGTGCCTGTGGACGGAGCGGGTGTTGAGTAGTATGCATCTGAGATGGTTGTGGCCTGCCCTGATGGGAGGGGCAGGTCGTGTTGGTGTACGGTGGCTGGTGAAGCTGCAGTTTCGGCAGGTGAAGGGTCCGTGGGTGCGCTTCGGGGTGGCCTGGACGCAAGTAGATGAACGGCCGGTGTTGAGTGCGTGGAGGAGGTTGGCATCGTAGCGGTGACGTGTGTTGTGGCGCTTGCGGGGGCCAGGGGGTCTGGCGCTGGGCACGGCGCACCCGCGGCACGCCTGCTGCGCGCGGCCGCCATTAAGAAGGGGAGGTGGGAGGGAGGAGCAGCTGGGAGGCAGGTGGGAGGGTGAATGGGCGAATGGGCGAGCGGGGGGGCGGGCCACAGGGGACGCAGCGGCAGGAAAAAACGGAGAGCAGCGGGGGAGAGGGAATCAGGGGGGCTTCAGGGAGCACAAAATAAAAATACAAATCAACAGAAAGGCAAAATAAAGTACCAAGAAGAAGGCAACACAGTGGCCCAGAGGAGCGGGCTGAAATACAGCGAAAAAGTAGTGAAAACAAGGGCGGCCACAGGAGGCTCGAACTCGAGGCAGCAGCGGGCGGAAGGCACAGGCACAGACAGGTGGAGCTAGCTGTGCGGCGTGGGGAGCGACCTGCCTGAACGCAGGGTCAAGGGTCGCTCTCCTCACCGCGCAGCGGCCGCCATTAAGAAGGGGAGGTGGGAGGGAGGAGCAGCTGGGAGGTGGGCGGGAGGGTGAATGGGCGAGCAGGGGGGCGGGGCCGCAGGGGACGCAGCGGCAGGAAAAAATGGAGAGCAGCGGGGGAGAGGGAATCAGGGGGGCTTCAGGGAGCACAAAATAAAAATAAAAATCAACAGAAAGGCAAAATAAAGTACCAAGAAGAAGGCAACACAGTGGCCCAGAGGAGCGTGCTGAAATACAGCGAAAAAGTAGTGAAAACGAGGGCGGCCACAGGAGGCTCGAACTCATGGCAGCAGCGGGCGGAAGGCACAGGCACAGACAGGTGGAACTTTCCCAGCCCCTTTGCCAGCCAACTCCCACCCCACACTGCCCGCTCCCCTCCACTCCCCCACCACACCACTACAGCTCACACTCACCAGTTAGACAATTAATAATGTGCTGGTATGTCTATTGTTTTAGAGCACTATGTGTGTTTGCCGGAGCATGCCTCAAAGTCACCTTACCCCATTCTCTCTCCCATTGTGAACCATGCCCAGTGTAAGTGAGATTGCCACCTTTGCCTGGGTGTGGACGTGCTGTGCTTTGCCCAAGGATTGTGCCCTCCTTCTTACTGTTCCTCTCCATCTCTAATTTTAGGAACTGAAACTTCCTTAACTTAAAACTCCCACCAGGGACCTAGCATCGAACTGCCCTCTGCCGAAATAGTAAATAAGGGTTCAATTACTGATGGTGCTACGCGTATATTAGTCATACAAGCCCTTGCTCAAAGTCTCCCTATTGCTTGTCTTTGATATATAATATGGGGCATTAATATTAACCAGATAAATAGCATTTGAGTTCTGTGTGGTGTATGCACAGGTTTGAGCAAGCTAGAAGGCGCATGCCTAGCCTTCACCACTGCAGGGTAGCAGTGATCTCAGTCTCAGGCTCCGTCAATGGAACATCACACTCACAGCTTTGCTTTACCCCATTCTTGTGCGTGTTTATGCTGCTTGTACCCATGTTCTGGGCCACAGAAACTCTTAGAACACAGAGTTCATCCATGTAACTTAAATAAAGTAATCTGCTGGTCTTAGTGTCACCTTACACAGCTGTCCTGTGCTTACACTTAGGGCCTGCTTACAAGTACGGTGGTCTTGGGATTGCCGTACCCACGGTGGCGGTCTGACTGCTGCTTCCTCGGTGGCCTGACTGCCTGGTTACAAGATTGGCAGTGGGATCGCTACAAGCCCAGCGCAAGACCGCCACCACTGCCAGGATCCTGGATTTCGATGGGGCGGCGGTCGGGAAAGAGTCAATACCAATGTCGGCAGTGCTGTGGCTATTACGAGCTACCTTTCAGCCGACCTTTTCATGGTCAAGTCAAGTCAAGTATATTTATTGAGCGCACATATCACCCGAGGGTCTCATGGCGCTAGCGTACGACTCCGAAACCTGCTGAAAGAAAGATGGGATGTTGCTAGTGATCAAACAACCATGTTTTTAATTCTCTGCGAAATCGATTATGCTCTGTGATAGAGAGCAGATGAGATGGAAGTTTGTTCCAAAAAGTGGGGGCAAGAAAGGAAAAAGATCTCCCGCCATTTTTTGCGGTACGCACTCTAAATGAAGTAAGAAAGGATTTAGTGCTAGATCTAAGCATCCTCGTTGGCCTGTACCAGCTAAGTTTTTTTGCCAAATAGCTGGGTCCTCTTCCGTGCATAGTTTTATGTACTAGACAGAGGATTTTAAAATGAGTACGTTTCCTTATGGGAAGCCAATGGAGGTGTTTCAGGCTAGGGGCTGATGGAGACCTGGAAGGGAGGTTCAGTACCAGTCTGGCCGCTGTGTTCTGCAGGACCTGTAGCCTGGACAAGAGTTCTTCATTGATAGAGGCCAGCAAGGCATTACCATAGTCAATACAACCTAAGATCAAGCCTTCGATCAGTGGCTTCCTTGATTCAATTGGGATCCACTGGAAGATTTATCTTAGCCTACGCATAATTCCATAGCAAGTACCGATTATGTGTTCTACGTGATTTTTCATTGATAGTTGATTATCAATCGACACACCCAGATTTCATACCACTGTTTTTGGCGATGGACAGGGACCTAGATTGAGAGGCCCCCGCAATGAAAATGTCAGCAGAAAGGCGGGGAAGGGGCTCCAAACAGGGCCCCATGGCATTGCAGACCACAGGGTGTGCATGGGGGCGCATGTTGTGCCCCCCCTCTGCTTGCATTGTCGTGCGTGCACAGTGTGTCATTCACAACATGGTGCATGGTACACAGTGCACTGACGTGCAAGCGGTGCTGCCACAGTGGCAGCATATGCTTCAAGCCCTTTCTATGAGCTGAAGCATGCCACTGCTGTGGCACTGCTGACACAACACCGCCAGCCTGGCAGTGTACTCACCATACGAAGGTTGGGATGCTGCTGCCTTGTCGGCGTTCTCCCTACCGTTGATGCTGCGGGCTGGCAGTGGGACCAATTAACTCATAATCTGCCCCTTAGTACGGTCGACATGTCATTGTCCTCATCACTGCTGCAGCTCAATGCCCCATCTGGTCTCCAAGATTGTAGAGATACTTTTCGTGAGTGAGGCACTTTGCTGTTTAACCCAGTCCCACACCATTTCAGGCTCAGTGAAGAAGTGACTCTTTTGATCCTTCATTATTTTCAGTTTGGCCATGAACAGCAAAGCATGCCTTATTCCTATTTTGCGAAGTTTCTGTTTGACTCCCTGGAACAATGTCCTATGATGTTGTACAGCTATTGTGTAACCTGGGAGCATTAGCACTTTTCGATTGTCCACTATGAAGTGGAGCTGTGTCCTGTCTACCTGTAATATGGTGTTTCTGTGTTTGAATTGTGACAGGTTGGCCACCATGGGGCTCTGCGCAATCCCGGGAATCAGGCGATGATTAAGAACTTGATAAGCCCTCTAAATGGAGAAGAAAGTCAACAGTTTTTGTAGTGCAACTAATCCCAGAATCCAGTTCTTTAGTATTCAACCATGTTGATGTGCTCAATGCCCTCGGGGATGCCAAATATCCACATGTTGCTGCATCTTCTCTGCTTTTAGCATCTTTGGCCCTGCCTTGCAAGAACTTAAACCACTTTGTGAGGTCCTGCACCTGCCAACTCACCTCCAAGGTCAGAGGTTGCAGTTCTGCCAAGAGCTGCTCCACTCGGGTCACTCAACCCCCCAAGTTCCTCATGTCCTCCCACAACAGCCCAAGATCCACTGACAACTCATCAGTTTTAAATTCCAGCAATTCTCTTGTGGTGCCAATTGGCTTCAGTACGACATCTAGTTTATTGGCATGTCTTTCAAACAATTCTCGAGGGGCACCTTCCTCTCCGCTCACCTCAGGGCTGATTCGACAGTAGAACAGGATTATTCCCTGCTGTGGGATCTGAAGAAGTCACCAGGCTGGACCTAAGCCTTACCATCAGTAAGTTGGTTATTTCATCCATCAGGCACCAAGGTCACCCACACAAATGTGCCATATGGGGGGGGGGGGGGCAGCTAAGTGCAGTGTCTAGACCGTACCTCGACTCGATGTCAGTGACAGCTCATCCAGCGGTGCATTGCACCAGTGTACTTCCCATCATGTAAGGGACACTCTAAGGGAGCACAAGCAGCCACTTCCCAGGATCAGTCAGGTTTATCCTCCATGCTGGCCATTGTTTATGTCTTGGCAAAGAGATCACATATGACTCTCTGTCCAGGGTGGTATGCAGGGCACAAGTCCTAAAAAAAGAAGTGGGGGGACTAACCTAGTTAATCAGTATGCAAGTGGCATCGCAGCGCGTGGCATCGCAGCGTGTGACATCACAGCGCGTGACATCACAGCGCGTGACATCACAGGAACTGGCATCACAAGAAGTGATATCAGATCTTAAGCCCTCACATATATGTTTAGCAGGTGTATCAGGAGTACATTTGAGCACATTTCGAGTATACTTGCAAACCCTCCTGATTTAGGCAGAAGATTCACACTTTTGTACGCTACACATAAAACAATGTTACCTTTTATCAGCATTAAGTTTTCTCTAGCCATAGTGCTTTAAAAGAAATAGTGATATTTAAATTACTACAACGCCTCCTCAAGGGTAATAAGCGCTATATAAATGCTATTTATTTTGTGCAAATACTGGGAAAGATCAACACATCTGACGTTCTTACAGTTAATGCATGTCTCCTAAACAGAGCCTGAACAAAGTGAAAAGCTGCCTCTCCTAAGTATGTGTGAAGTGCTAACAAGGTGCGAGCCTTTGTTTCCCCTCTGCTGCATTGCATCAGGTGTGAGGCTCCTGACTGCTGCCAGCCAGGAAACTCCAACAAAAGGAGGCTTGATGACCCCTGAGACTCGGCCTTTGTTATGGCCGAGTATCCCAGCAGGAGTCAGAAATAAGAGAGCCCCGTCCCCGCCTGCACGTTGTTGTGATCGAAAGCAGACAACAACGTGCAGGCGCTGCTGAATGTGTCCCGGTGTTTGGAAATTACACCGGGACGAATTCAGCATCTTTTTTAGTGGGGCCCAACTTCTTGGCAGGGTGGACGGCATCCACCCTGTGAAAGAAGTGGGGGGACGCCGTCCACCCGCGTGGACCCCCGACTCGTGCCCTGGTGGTATGACTGGGGACTTACAGTGTCTGCTGCCTTTGCTCTTCATAGGTTGTGCATGTGGGGAAAGCACAGGCACCCGAGGACCAGCACCCAAGTCCTGGTCATGCACAATAATTTGTTTTTTATCTTCGCCAGTCCCTCCAATGGCCATGTTGGGTCTTTTATATTCTGCAGGCCCCGGGGTGCGGTGGGAAAGATCAGAGGGGTTGGACAGATCCATTTGTTCCAATGAGATCCAGGCCAGGACACTCCACTAGGCTGTGCTCCGGTCCTCCAGCAGAGGGGAGCAGGACACCCCCACCACACCCCTAAGGGCCAGCTGGATCCAAGTAGCGACCCAAGAGAGCAGAGCCTCGCCTCCGAGTCCTCTTTGCTTAACAGTGCGTCTGGGTATCGGTTCCACTCCATGCCAAAAGCTAATATCCGCCTCCCCCTCTCAGAGTTGCCAAAGGTGTCCCGGTCCACCTCAGGCTTCACCTTCCCAGGACCGGGCTCCACTCCAGCTGCGCTTACCAGTTGGCCTCCGACCTCACCACTCTGGCCATCTTGGGCGATGGGAGCAGGGAGGTCCACTCCAACAGGGCACCGCAGCACCTTGCAGCCTCCTTATACTTCGGTATCATCTAACTTGTGAGTGCCACCCAGCAGTATGATGGGCTAAGCAATGCCAGGAAAACAGTTCATTTAAGTGACAAGCTTCACTCTTATTAAGATCTTGTGAAGAAAGGGATAAGAAAATAAGCACACATTTATACTGAATTACGAAAGACAAGTTGTTAAAATTCCTTTGGAATGTGAAAGAGGACTGCGATGCAGGAAAGGATTCCAGAGAGTGGAAGCCATGGTTGTGGTATACTGAGATACTTTGTGCAAAACTGAGATCGGAGATTCAAGGGGGCAGATTTACAAGCCCCTTGCGTCATTTTTGCGCCGCTGTTGCATCACTTTTTGTAACGCAGCGGCGGTGTAAAAATGCGGCCTATTTACAACGTGACGCATCTAGGGAGATGCGTCACGTTGTAAAGCCCTGCGTCACATTATACCTGCGTCAGGTATAATGTATGCAGGGTGGGCGTTCCCACGCAAAAAAGCCTCATAGAAGTGACGCAGTGGAAATCTACAAGATTTCACTGCGCCACTTCTAGGACGCCACTGCGTCAAAACCTTACGCCTGCTTGGAGCAGGCGTAAGGAGTGACGCAGCACAATGAGGATAGGCTTCCCCATGTATTGCTGGAGTTGCGTCGTGCTTGCGACACGACTCCAGCAATACGTGACTTTTGCGCCAACAGATGCGTCAGAATTTCTGACGCATCTGTCAATCCTTGCGCAATGGTGTGCCGTATTGTAAATACGGCGCATCCATGGTGGCGCAAGGGTTTCTCAGAGTGACGCAGGTAAAGTGACGCATCTCTACAGATGCGTCACTTTCTTGTAAATCTGCCACATGGTGATTACGAAGACATAAGGCAGGATGGTAAAATAGGAGATAAGCTAGATGGTAGCAGGGCCTAATTCGTACAGGTGGTTGCAGGTGGGGGGCACTGGCACTTTTGGGGCTTGGGACCGAATTTTCCTCATCAGACTTTGATTCAGAGTGAAAGAGTCAGAAAATGGAGCAAGAAGGAGGAGGAGAAAGCAGGGATGAAATAGAGGGGCAGATTTACAAGCCCCTTGCGCCACTTTTGCATCATTTTTCCCATGTTAAAAATGACGCAAAAGTGGCGCAAGGGGCTTGTAAATCTGCCCCAGAGAGTGCAAGAGTAAAAGAAAGAGACAGGAAGTGAGACGTCTGACTTTGGATATCAATTTTCTGCTATGAATTTGAGCGTGTAGTTTTTTCACTTGCTCTGTTTGCATTAATATTGTATGAGAGGCAGCTATGTCATTAGGCATATACATCCTCCAATAGGCATCGAGGTAAATCTAACACTGGAAAAAAGTGAGGTCGTGTGTATCGGCCAGTCCTAGGGGCTTATTTACAAGGCCCTTTCGCCACTTTTGCATCACTTTTCCCATGTTAAAAGTGACGCAAAAGTGGCGTAAGGGGCTTGTAAATCTGCCCCCTAGAGTTTAATGACTATCGGGGCAAGATGAACTGCCAGGCAAATAATGGCAGCCGCTTATGTGGCCAAAAGCAAAGACACGCCATAATTCTCTTAGACGCATCATATTGTGATACCTTTGCTGCTAGGAGGGGCATCACAGTATGTCACTGAGGGCACGAAAGGCCATTGTCCGATGGTTGGTAATGGCAGCCAATGGTTGTCAAACAAGAGCAGATTTCCAATCGATCTGATCGGGGAAAAAAGCCTAGCTAATTCCCCTCTTTTCTAAGAATTGGCAAGCAGAGTTAATTTAATATGGCTGAAGCGCAGGCAGGGGCTGTCTGCAAACATCCCAAAAACCCATGTAGATCAACTGGGAAAGCTAGCGAGATCCCTGTTCAACAGACACCGCTAAGCCTTCAATTTCACTCTGCTTAACTCTGTCAAGACAAGGGAACATGGCAGCCGGTGCTTGTCAATCATAGAGCAGGCAGTCATTTTGCGTCTGCTGCAATGCAGTTAGCATGCATTGTGCAGAAGCACGAGACAAATGGATTCTGAGCTGTTAAAGCCACAGTACGTCAGAAACGCCGCCAGGAACTTCCTATCTACCTTTAAATCATGCAAAACTTACTGAAAGATGCGATAACGTCTCTGACTTCGCCATTACTCGCAAATTATTTATTCCATTTGTTTGTCTCTGTAAAGTCTTTACTTTAAAAAAAAAATCTCAATCATTTGCAATCTGCTCTGAAATAGCTCTAGGCTTTCACTGAATTTTATAGTCCTCTAGCTCTCTGAGAAGACTGTTCTGCTGAAAAAAACATACGTCTGAAACCTTGGGGTATATTTACATGAAAATGGCGCAGCGCGGTGCTGCAAGCAATTTGCTGTACCGAGCTGAGTCATTTTCAAAATGCAGAGATGCGTTGTATTAAAAAGAATATGGCGCATCAATGCACTCACCCCTACGCCGGCGCTAAAAACCTGCCTAGCGACAACGCAGGCGACCTTGCACCATGGTGCAAGGGTGTCTGTGTTGCAGCGATAACTGTGTTTGTGCAAGAAGCAGGGTCGGATTGGTAAGGCGGGCACTCGGGCAATGGCCGAGGGGCCGGTATCCGAGTTCTAGCTGTGGGCTGCTTTTATGGGCAGCCTGGGGGGCCGATTTGGGCGGTGTCTGTGTTGTTAGGCCCAATGGGTGCCTGAGTGGCCTTTCTGAACACAGAACTTGGGGTTGTCTCTGGATCGTGGGGGTCTCTTTTCTCCAGATATTCTTTGATCTTATATTGCTGGAGATGCAAGGTTCAGTCTTATTAGTTTGCCACCAGGCTATGAACTTCCTATATGTTGTTAGTTGTAGTGTCCCTTTCCTTAGTTTTTGACAACAGGTACCATTGGAAATTGCCCTTGTTGGAACCCTTAGGCATGCTATCAGCGGGTCATAGTCACTCTCAATTTTTGCTTCTATTTTAAGATCATTGACCAACTGCCATGCTTCCAGGTTGACTAATATGTAATCCATCAGTTTTACACATCTCCCTGAATGGAATGTGTACTGTGAAAACAAACTGCACAAAGGGACTTAAAGGTAAGTCTGAGGGGCCCCACTCAAGGGAGCAGGTCTCAAGGACCTCAGGACCACAGGAGCACAGCTGGATCATCACTACTAAGGCCGGACAGGCCGGGTGCAGAGCAGAAAGTTCCGCCGGGCGGTGCGCGTCAAGATGTCCTCATTTTCAGGAGCAGGCAGCTTGGATAGGCGATTCCAGGACAGCTGGGCCACTCATGAAGTGGATCTCAGGGGTCTCGATGTCCCTTAATAGGTGTTTGCTTCCTAAGTAGTTGGAGTCCGGATTGGACTCTTCGTCTCGGTGTACGCTGCAGAGGGGGTCCGTTACCATGGGTATTGGTGTAGCATGGCTCCGTTAGGTCCTGGTGTCTTCAAGCATAGTGGAGAGACAGATCTGATCTTCCGGAGCGGGTGTACCACTTTTGGTTTAGGTGCTGCATCGGAGCCACCGGGGAGCAGCAAGTCGGAATAACTGGATTCTGTGGTTCGGTACCTGCGGGCTGCAGGGGAGCGTTATCTCCACTCCAAGGGAGTTCTTTGGTGATTTGTAGAAGGCTGGAGGAGCTCCGGGGTTCTTGGAGGCCTCACAGTTGCAGGATGAGCCACCACACCATGATTGTCCAGTCCTTAAGGAAGCAGGCAGGGTTTGGCTCCAATTTTCTGCAGCAGGACTTCAGTCCTCAGGTCAGCAGCTCTTCTTTGTCCTTTTTGTCTCTGTGCCCATCGAATCTGAGTTCAGAGTCCAGGGATGCCACCCAAAAACTTAATTTAGAGGCGTTAAAGGGGGAACAGGTAGTAGCCAATAGGCTACCTACCATTAGGGTGTCTACACCCTCTAAGTGACCACTTCCTGTAGGAAGGGGCACTACCCTCACCTGAATCAGATAATTCCCCTTCAAATCAAACCAAGATGGAGGGAAATGAAACGTGGGGTCCACATTGCCTGCCCCACCTTAGGGGTGGTGCAGGTTGAATGGGGACCCACCTCCTAATTTACCTAATTTTCCCACTTGTCCTCCTGCCAAATGTGGATCAGGAAAGGGGGGTTGGCATCCTCCACTAGCTGGAGCTGCCTGGTTCGCATTTCAAAGGTAGCATCTCCTTTGAAGCTTCCTGCCACGGAAGTTCATCCTGTCCTGGGGAAGGTGTGAAGCAACTCCACCCACAGTAGGCTTTGTTCCTGGCTCTGAGAGCACTGACCCTCACCCCATGAGGTCAGAAACATGTCTGGTGGTGGCAGGCTGGCTAAGACTAGTCAGAGACCACACCAGTGTTTGGGAGGTTTTCAGGGAACCTTCTAAAGTGTCTCCTGTGTGCATTTATTAATAAGTCCAACACTGGCATCAGTGAAGATTTAGTAAGACAAGATGTTTGGTACCAAACCTCTTAGAGTACAGTGAAGCTTTCATGGAGCTAGGAAACCCATGATGACAAGTATCCAGCACATGTACTCTCTATGGCTTCCCTGGGCACTTATAATATCCAAGAATGACTCAGATATTGTGGGGTTATATCTGCTCATACAGATATGTCCAGACATGGGATATAGTGCACCCTGCCTTAGGGCTATAAGGTCTGCAGTAGGGGTGACTTACCTATACCTCATGCAGTGTGTGGGGGCATGGCACACAGGGATGTGTACCATGTTGACTCTTCAGTCTTCTCTGTACCATGACACGCAGCCTGAAATGGCAGTTTGCATGGTCTTTGTGAGGGGACCCTAGAGTGGCACAATTTGTGCTGCAGCCCTAGTGGACTCTTTTCAGTCCCAATGCCCTAGGTACCAGGGGTACCACTTACTAGTGACTTATAGGTGTTGCTGAAGTTGTGCCACTTGTGTTACAGTTTTAGGGAAGGAACACTGGTACTGGGGACCTGGTTAGCAGGGCCCCAGTACACTTCAGTCAAAGTTGCATCAAAAACCAGGCAAAAAGTGTTGGGTACTGCAACAAGAATCCAGTTCCTCACACAAGCCCCCTCCTCAGCTCACAGGCCAGGAGACTCAGCCAAACATGGGAGAGTCTTCCTAGTCTGTCAGGCAAGGAAGACTGGGGAAACTGGTTGGATTGCTGCAGGGCCTACTCTGCCTTACATCCTCCTGTCCAGGTCAGTCCCTCTGGGGAGCTGGTCTACCTCAACAGTTTCAGGACCCAATTTAAAATGCCCTTTGTCTATCTCTTTAGTGTTCTTGCCCAGTCTTTTTAGTTTGGGATCAGAAGTGTCCACCTCTGCTACTCCTAACTTAGCCACGGCAACACCCAGCTTACCCAAAGAGGCTACCCACAGCTTGAGTAACCCCACCATGCCCAACAGGGTCAGGGGGCCTAACTTACTAAATTTCACATAATTTTGCCAACATTTTGTGTAAATAAGTGAAAAATTACACAAAATTTGCACACCCCTAATTTATACGATATTGACCCTGCTAAAAGGTACTTTTTGCCAATCAGTCAATTAATCAATGTACAGGGTACCTCAACCCATCAACTATCAAAGTGCACTCACATTAACCCGTGTAACCGAGATCGCAGAAAACAAATTTAATTTTACTCTCTTGTTAAAATACGCTAGTTACTATCTCAATGGCAGTAGTAGCTCATTCCAAAACTGTGATACAATTTCCTAAATAAACTTCCCAAACCATTGATTTCCATTGCAAAATGGGACATGTGCTAAAAAAACGTGTGCAGATCTCAAGGATCTTTTGGTATCATAACATAAGATTTTCTCTTGATTATGTTAAGAGCGCTCCAGAATGACAATTCTAAGTATGATTTTGGCTCTCATAACCGGCATTCGAAGAAGAAACAGATTAGATAAGAATGTGGTCTTGCCTAGCCACACCTACCACTCCCCTAACCGAGTGATTTTTATTAATCTTTTGCATTTGGCCAATTATTTTTCCCAGGGCTCAAATAAACAATGTGTTACAATTAAAAATTCCAGTTTCCACAACATTTTTGGCATTCACGGCACAATTTTGCTCAGTCAAATACAACAAGGATTGCCCAAAGTGTTGTCTAGAACTTACACTTCTTCATCAAAGCAATAACTCTTCTTCAAGACTGAGGTGCTGATCAAAGAAGAATCGGAGATTGGTGGGCATCCACCTCTCCAAGATTACTGGTGGCCCACCGGGAGTCAACCAATGTGAGACCAATCTTGGAGGTGTTGGGATTTACCAATTAGGGGCTCATTTACAAGGCCATTGTGCAGCCGGTGCATCACTGTTTTTGACACTGTTTTTGACACATCGGCGGTGCAGTGTGCCTGCCCATATTTACAAGGCCACTTAAAGTCACCTTGCGTGACTTTTCGTGGCCTTGTAAATATGGGCCCCTTTCATTCATTACTCTGAGTAAAAGGGGTGTTTCCATGAGTGTTGATGTGGGTGTTCCCATGCAACATCTATGGAACCTGATACATTCCCAGATTTTCAAAGTTTTGCAAAGCTAGGAATGCGCCAAAATCCTACACCTCCCCAGGGGAGGCACAGGAGTGGTGCAACGGGGAGAAATACTTTTATTTATCCTTGTTTTTCCACTTTCCATGTGTGCTGCAAATAGGAAAATGCCATGAATGATTGTTTTTGTGAAGGAAGGTGTCACTTCCTGCACAAAAACCATCCAAAATCATCCACGCACTTCAGGCACCTTGCAACATGACTCAAGGGTGCCTGTGCTGGCACACAGCAGCCAATTCTGCACCAGCGCAGGGGAAAGTACACAGATTCGTCAATTTGTTGTTAGTATGACACATACCTGTGCTTTTAAAATGACGCAGGTCGGTGCAGCAAAATGGCTTGCGACGCCACGCTGTATAATTTTTTGTAAATTAGGCTCTTAATCTTCATCCAATTCCTGATAGCCTCCAGTAAACTGCCAAGTTCTTGAGTATCAATCTGAAATCCCTTCACTACTGTAGTCTCCTAGTGGATTAGATAGTGGCTCCATATAGATGATGAAAAAAATCAGGCGGAAGGGGAAGCCACAGTACACTATGGAACGAGGTGCCATAAAGTTGCTACATATGATCTATATTATTCTAGTCATGAAAAATTATCTAAAACAACCAAAGTGCACTCAAGATGGAAAAGGTGTTTCTGAAATGCCCACATTTGGCATTATACAGTTATAGTGGCAGTAATAAAACCCTCTAAGACCACACATCATCCCTCCGCAGAAAACTGTTGTGCTAGTAAACATTTAGCAATTCAACTGTCATTGTGACAGCCCTCATGCCAATTACATAGCTAGTGTGCCATTATTAATACCTCTTTCTCAGTATTTTTATTTTTATATTTTCAAATAAACACCAGCATTAAAGCAACATGTGTCCATCCATGTTTAGCTATCTAAATAGAAGAAAACTGAAGCTGTTCATTCAGTCACGAAATCAACTTGAAAACAGAAAGTACACTTAGAAAAGAACAAAACAGGCGACTACTGTAATAAATAATAATTTCAGTATTTTATGTGAACTCTTCAAAACTCACATGACAGGTCTAGCATTAGCGTAATAAAACTGCGTCAGAGGAAAGAGCAGTAATTACTCACTGAGGTAGGAGTGTGCCTGGAAGGAAATGCTATGTCTAATAACAAGAGGACATTGCGCAGGTGGAATAAACATCGAAAGAGGTGTCACTCAATCTTTGAAAGGCTTCCGGTGGAAAGGTTGACGCACACTATGGAGAGAAAAGAGATTGACCTTTACGTGGCACTACATCGACGTATTTTAAACTGTTTAATTTGCATGGTAACCCATAACACTTCTTTGTATAATGATTAACTGCCCAGACAACATGGCACCAATACATTGCAATCATTAAACCTCTGCTCCACCCCCTCCACATGGGACAACACGTGGTGGCCCCCTGCCCTCGGAAACCCACCCACCCTTATGGACCACGCTCGCAATCTCAGCATCATACCTGACCCTTCACTCTCCCTGAACCGCCAGATAAACGCTGTGTCCTCCACTTGCTTCAACACCCTCCGCATACTTCGCAAGACCTTCAAATAGATCCCCCCGATGCCAGGAAGACTGTCACCCATGCGCTCATCACCAACAGACTGGACTACAGAAACGCCCCCTATGCCGGAATCAACAAAAAACTCCTCCACAAACTCCAGACCGTCCAGAACACCGCAGCCAGACTCATCCTCGACATCCCACGACATGACCACATCACCCAACACCTCTGCGACCTCCACTGGCTCCCCATCGAAAAAAGAATGCCCTTCAAACTGCTCACACACGCCTACAAAGCCCTCCACAACACCGGACACCAATACTTCAATAAACGAATCTCCTTCCACACCCCCAAGAGAAACCTCTGCTTTGCCGACCTAGCCCTAGCCACGGTCCCCCACATCCACAGGGCCAGAGCGAGTGGCAGATCCTTCTCCTACATCGCGGCCAAGACCTGGAACGAACTTCCCCTCCCCATCAGATGAAGCCCGACACTGCACCAATTCAGACATGATCTCAAGACCTACGGAGCTGCTCGTACCCGCCCCACCCCCGCCCCCCCAGCGCCTTGAGACCCTCATGGGTGAGTAGCGTGCTTAAAAAATCCCTGATCGATTGATCGATTAATGCATTAGCAGAGGGCCAAGCTTATGTTGAATAAAAAGTCAGTCACTTGGACCAACCCGAGCAGATACCGGAGGGACAGGATGCAATTTAGTCACATTAAGAGAACAAATGTATAATATACAATAATATTTTGCATAAACTAGCTTTAATCACATATATTGGGAATTATCTATAATGTACACATTGATTTGTATGGTGTTCAGAACTAAACAGCGTCCAGCCTTCAAAGTCAGCTGAACTGGTGGCTCGGGACATCTGCTGGAGACTCGCCAGAGTCAAAAACGAACCTCCGCAATGCTGAAGGCAAAAGATGGAATGTCAAATACAGGCCCCGGTAAGACGCCGTAAAACTTGTAAATGAACATGCAATGCATAACAAGCAATTTTAAAGGCAGGAGACAAGCTCATAAAACTGAAAATATAATACCACTGCTGGAGATGCACTCTTCTGGCTGAAGGCGTTCTTTTGGAAACCGAAGTCCTGAGTATTAAATAGGGGTGTGCACATCGTTTTAGAACGCAAATGAAACATTATGGAATTCATGTTTTTTGAGTTACCCATATTTACCCTAATTTTTTTATTTTTGTATTTCGCTTGAGCTTAACATAAAAATCTTCATACTCAGGACTTTTTCCCATATTAAAAGTGACGCAACGGCGGCACAAGGGGCTTGTAAATAAGCCGATTGGTTCGAGCAGAAAATGTTTTGCGGGGATTGTGAAGCTGGTTGTGAACACTGCTGTATTTGTCAATATAGCATGTTGACCATGCGACTTTAGAAAGGATATGGGTAGTACATTGATTTGTTCTCAATGCAGGCTGCATTACAGCCTGCATTGAGGACATGCCCAGGCCCCCATTCCCTGCCTGTGCGCTGATCCACGGCGCACAGACCAATCACATCGCTGCATTGTAGTGTTGTGATTGGCTATGGGGAGCAAGGTTCTTCCTGCTTCCCTGTTCCAGCTGGAGAGACGACGGAGAGACGGCAGAGGAGAAACCCGGTAATCAGGTACTTTTTTTCTTTTATTTTTACCTCCTCTTCCCCGCCTCCTCCGCCCCCGATCCCTGCAGGCCACCACTTACTGACAACAAAGCTAGATGCCAACATTAAGCACCTTAAAAATGTGAGCGTTGCACAGCATAATGACATAAAAGTAAAGGCATTATGTGCCCTTCCTGGTAGGCAGACTTCACGTACTAACACATCTGCCTGGAAGTAGGCGAATAAGGGCAACAGATGCACGGCGTGAAGGTGAACAGCCAGTGACGTGGCCTTTTCAGCACATGGACAGCTCCCTCCTGTATACTTGTTGCTAGATGATTTAAGCGAAGTTCTGATGTGAAAGTTCAACTGAGCCAAGATCTCACGTTGCACTGTATTTTATATTCACTTTTTGAATTCCTTACAATGGTTGCCAACAACAGATTAATATTCACCAGATTTTGTATAAAGCCACACTTAACTGGTAATATTTTTGCATTACACATTAAATGAAAATTGACTGTATCAAACGTTCTGGGTATGGCTATATACACTTTCATTGTGTGTTCTACTCCTTTATTACAGGATAGAGCAAGTCACCCCCCGACCCCCACCCCATCAAGATGTTTGGCTTGGAAACAGGGAAAATATAGAAAACCCAGGGCCTAATTTACAAGAGGCTTGCGCCTTCTGATGATGCTCCAGCGGCGCAGGCCTCTCGACCATATCTATGAGGCAACACAAAACCACTCTGCATGGCTTTGCATGGCCTCTTAGATATGGAGTAAGGCAAGTCAGTGCAAAGCACTGCTACGTCTTACTCTGCGTCAAGGAGGCATTCCATGGGCGTTGCGGTGGGCTTTCCTATGCAACACCCAGATTTACAAGGATCTGTAAACCTGGAAATGCGTCAAAACTGTGAGCCGCTCCAGGGGAGGTGCAGCTAGCAGAAATAACTCTATTTCTCATTGTTTTTCCTCTTTCTATGTGTGCTGCATAGAAAGAGGACAATGCCTCCATTGATTGTTTTTGTGCAGGAAGGTGTCCCTTCCTGCACAAAATAAATTGTGCCAGTAATGCAGAGCAAGGGTGCTGCGTTGGCGCTAGGCACCAGTTTGTGTGCTGGCATAGGCAGAAAGGACAGGAATCATTAATATGACACATTCATGCATTTTCCTTTTGACACAGGACAGCCAAGCAAGAAGCCTTGTGGCACTGCCCTGTGCCGAAAAGTTGTAAATGAAGACCCCAGTTTTTTGTTTTTCTTTTGAAATAAATACTTAATATAGCAGATGTGTTTAAAGTAATTTCTTCTTGTATTTCGATTCTGTCCAACTATCCCTAACTGTTTATGAAAGCAAACAGGCTTAGGAATGGCAGATAAAAACGTAATTTTTTTCAAAGCAGTGTCATGATGCATACTTCCCAACCTTTAGAGTCTCTAAGAAAGGTGAGATTCGGGGGTTCTGGATGACAATTCTATTGTCTTTCACTCACTTTTACTCCCAGCGTGGCAGGTCTATATGTACACCGCTTTGAGGAAAACATGTACTGTCTGATCAAAATCCATATGGATAGAGGATCCTATGGAAACGCTATATGGATGACATCCTCATCATTCTTTCCACATGAACTGTCCAGCATTGAGGAGCCTTATTACTAACATGCCGTGGAGGCTCTGACTACAACACTATATGAGTGCTGTGTTGGTGTTCTCTGCCCATTTTTAATGAAAATACTCACTTGGGTATTTCAAAAGGAAATTTTTTCATTCCTTATAATTTCTTAAAACAGCTATTATAAGGCACACAAAGGATGGCTGCAGACCTGTCTTCTACATATCATATGCAGCGCAAAAATATGCAATGTTTTTATCATGCCTTCTCATCTTTCTCCTTAGGTTATGGGCAACAAGTGAACCCCTGACGAACTGTAAGTGGTTGTGCTTACTTTATAGTGTTAGATTGATATTATAGACAATATGAAACTGTCATTATATCCAGTTCAGGGATCTGTTTCTTTAAGGCCCTGAAGAAAACCACATGACCTGATAGGGAAAATAATGGCTGAAACATGTAGACCACGTTGTGTTTAAGATGTAAGGGATCATTGACCTACCCTACTGTTTTTAACCTTACCCCAACCCCTGCCACATATTAGAAGCTAATACTAGGACTTGGAGATCATTTTAACCTCTTTTTAATTTGTCTTCAGGTCCCACATAAAAGACAATATGAATTTGAAAGCACTTCCTGCTGGAGGAGGATGAGCCCACTTCAACACATTAGGTGTCCAGGATGGCGACCCAATGATGAAGCATACCACTGGTGAATTCTGGTAGGTGAGGGTCTTTCAAAAACTTTTTTGAGAATTCTAATGAAGACTATATTGGTCTGTTTTGGAGATTCTACTCTTGTATGATTGGGTTCTGATGGAGGAATATTCAGGTGTCGTGGGGACTGTGTCAAATGCGGCCAGCAAGTTTAACAAGCAATGGGAAAGCCAGTACGTCACACCTATATGAGGGCTATTGGCTTTGTCAAAGTTTTTAAGACATACTGTTCAGCAGTGCAAGCTACTGTGCAAAATGGCTTAAATTAAAGTAAGAAACCATATTACAGCATCATAGTGCTTTTTTTTAAAGCCATGTTGCACAGCAGCCGGCACTGTCATGTAATATGTTTTTTTTAAAAAGCAGAAAGGGGAAAGCAACACGAGGAGGGATAGAGAGAGAGAGCAGCAATAATAGACAGCGAGAGGAGGGTGTCAGCGGTAAAGAAAACAAGGGAGGTGCGGGCGAGGAGTGTGGGAGTAGCAGACGTGGGTAGGGGGAATGGATTGGGAAGAGAAAGAAATAGTACCTCAATCACATTGGCATGAACGGATGATCACTGATTAAGGTGAATCAATCTGTGATTGGACGGTGCTCCACAAAAACGAACAGAAGTGATGCCTGGCTGCACTGGCCAATTACAAGGCTGCAAAGAAAAGTAATACTGAAGCCAACAAATGGTAATCAATGGGTGGACTCCAAGCCCTTTATTGTACACAATATTGTCTCGCAAGCGAGAGCGTATGCAGCACATGTGCTTTCACAGGCTCAACCTAAAAAGAACCAGAGGTGCAATACTGTTACCACCAGTTAATGTCTTTAAATTGTCCACTATTGTGGTCAAAGCGATTCTTTGTCTGGGGTTAGGAGTAAATACCTACTTGCACTCCTCTAGGTAGTTGAATGTGCCTATGAAGTTTTGCAACTAAACAGCCACAAAATGCTCCAAAACATTGGGCAATTAAAAGGGATGGAAATGGAGAGGCAGTTTGATGGTCCAGTGGGCCCAAGCTCGACTTCTGAAGCAACGGAGACACAGCCCTTCCCCTGAGAAAGCCAGGAGACATTTCAGAAGATAATGACAAATTAAACATTTGGATAAAGAATTGATAGGTTACTGTTGTGCAACTTTGGCAGAACCTATGCTAATCTACAAACCCATGTCATTCGTGTGTATGCATACATTTTCAATTAAAAAGTCAGTTAAATGAGTATAATGTTTCTGATTCACAACTTGAAATTTGCCATTAGTAGTCAACTAAATTTTCAAAACCTCACCAGTGCACTGCTCACAGCATCACATGTTGTTACAGGTGACATCACTTATGACACCCTATATCACATCACCATTCACATTAACAATGAATCATTGCTTTAAATATCAATCGACATGAGCTTATACTGAGCATAAGAAACTAACCAAAAATGTACCTGCAGTCATATTACCCTGCACACTGCTTACATTAATTTATAAACTAATAACCACCTCTAACTCATTTTACTTTATGTTGCATTAACCTCACTTCATAAATTCTGCTCAATGGCAGAAATATGCATGTAAAATATATATAATTAGCATACAACAGTAATGTAAGGATCTCTATATATACTCCCACTCCAGACTAGGTTATGAGTAGTATGTGTTATATTAATAATCATCCTATACAATATCAAATTTAGTGGTCAGGGAGAACTTCTTCCTTAACAACTATACAGAGTAGAAATACTCTTGCATCTATATTCACTGTTAACTGTTTTCTTTACATAAATGAACAGTACGCGTATGACTAAAGTACAATCAATCAATCAATCATGGTTTGTTAAAGCACCCTACTCACCCGTTAGGGTCTCAAGGTGCTGGAGGGGGGGATGCAGCTCCGTTGAGGTCATTCGAAGAGCCAGGTATTGAGGTTCCTCCTGAATTGGTCCAATGTTGGGCTTCACCAAAGGTGGAGGGGGAGCTCGTTCCATGTCTTGGCTGCAAGTTAGGAGAAGTATCTTCTACCCGCTCTGTTCCTGTAGAAGCATGGGACGGTGGCCAGGGAGAGGTCGGCTGATCATAGGTTTCTCTTGGGTGCGTTGAAGGAGAGGCGGTTGTTGAGGTATTGGGTCCGATGTTGTGGAGGGCCTTGTATGCATGCGTGAGCAGCTTGAAAGTTATCCTTCATTTGACGGGGAGCCAGTGGAGGTCGCAGAGATGTTGGGTGATATGGTTGTGCCTTGGGATGTCGAAGATTAGTCTGGCTCTGGCGTTCTGGGCGATCTGGAGTTTGCGGCGGAGTTTCTTGTTGATTCTGGCGTAGAGGGCATTGCTGTAGTCCAATCTGCTGGTGATGAGGGTGTGAGTGACCATTTTCCTACAATGTAAACACACAGGTAAGATTAAGAGCCAAGAACACACATAGCAATAGGTTTGTAACTCTCAAACAAACTTTTCAAAAAAAGAAACAGTTTATTTTTCAAATGAACCCTAGCTCACATTTACTCAGCATTAATCCTTCACTGGCACTGGGAAAGACAATTACCTTAGCAGGTGTAGAGCTAAATATATACTCTGGAAAATGCATGGGGCCCCTGAAAAAGGATAAACCCTAACAGGGAATTCAACTGTTTTGAAAAACTTTAGCACCGGGCACAGTGCTGATTTACTCTAGGAGGACCTATAAACTCTAGACTCACAAAAACATGATATACATATGACAACTGACATAAAAAAATATATTTTATTATTATTGATCTTCTTTTTGTTTGTTTTTAGAGATAAAAAAAAAATATATATATACTTATACATACAATTCATACATAATAACCTTCAATGCATGGACCAATATACATTCCAATAGATATTGTGCAAATTAGAACCACATGTTGATACAAATTACGGTATAACCTGAGTAATATGATTAAAACATATATAGAGACACTGGTAATATTCGTTGAATACCGACGCGTTTCGGCAAAGCCTTCTTCAGGATTTTCATACCAGTGGTTACTAAAATAAGGAATATAAACAAAATTGTGAGCTAGAGTTTAAACGCACTCTCATTAAATTATTCTATATGTACGTCCATTAAAATATTGATAAATTACATAATAGCTAGGGTCTAAGAGAACTGAACCTGAATATTGCTGTAAAATACAATTACAATATGATACAATTACTTATAACACCAGTGTAGTACTACTATTCAACCAACCAATTACAAAGTGACACAAAAATAACATAAAATTAAAAATAAAACATGCCACTGTCACTTCATATGTGTTCCTAAACTATTATACCTAAACTGCTTCTATTGATAGCTATATTTAAAAGAAGTTTTACTTATAAGGCAAAATAATAAGTATATGATTTACCTCTGATGAATCCATAGATGGTATTAACTGGAGCCAACCCTCATCATTAGGGGTTGGGAACTATAATTGGCAACCCTGTGTAGCACTAAATCAAGAAATGAAGATGAACATGAACACCCATAGATTCTTAAACAGTGTTCTAAGTCTTTAATATAGGAACTAATAGAAATTTCCACTATATCTATACGAAATAATCTAATAAATACCTTCATCAGTGAAAGTGACTAATCGGATCACTAAAATGGTTCTTGAACCGTAGGGGTAAACATGAAAGGCTTGTACTGCCTAAAAACAACATGAAGTAAAAAATGAAAAAATGATTACTAATATAATTACAAGCCAATCACTATATATACTAGAATGTTTTACGACTCTAAGCTGATAATACTTACCTCTTCTCTTATAATATCTCCCTTCGACTAGCCCTTGACTGTATCCTGCTAATTTCTATCGGTCGGAGGCTTAATTAATGTATTTTTATTCTGGAAGAACAAAATAATCACGATTAGCTTACTAATGTCCAATGAAACTTGAAATTTGTTTGATTACACTCCGCATATGGACTCAAAGATACTAACCTTCAAATCTGTGACGAGTGTCACCAATGGCGTATTCCTATGTGCATGGACTCCCAGTAAGGTAGTATGATTTAATGTAGTTCTAAGACCCTACATGTAAAGCGGAAATGGTGGATTAAGAAATTGTCACCAAACAAAGCCAAAATTGATATTCATAAACCATGCTCCTAATACGATAAGATATTACATAAGATGAACCTACTAACAGAACGCCAGTTGTCGCAATGGGCATTGACCCCACACAATTAAATAGTTCTAATAATAGTATATTGCTGGGTTCTTTAATGGTAACTAATGCCCTAAATCTGACTAAAAGGGCAGGCCAAAATACATTGAAATATAAATAACAGAAATAGATAGAAGACGCTACAACTAAGCACTCATATATAGAGCAATTGCGCATCAACATCAATCAGTCCAACCATATAATGACATAAAATTTAATCAGTATATGGCGTGTCAAAACTGCCATATGTTAATGGATCTGATGATAATATCCAACAAGGCAAGGCATTATCTATAGCGTAGTGGATATACAGTATCATTTTATTACCAAAATACGCTTGACGAGTCTATCAATGTGGCCTACCATCATATTTATGCAACGCAATTGATATCTGCGTATATATAACTGTTAGACCTGGCATCCTTGGCGTGGGTCTCCCTTCCATTTTTTCGTAATGCCTCCACTGTTGCCGATATGTTTTTGCTGGACTAGATGCTCATACGCTCAATATTCGCTATCAAAGAATATTGAGCTGGATATTCCAATACCAAAGTGGTACGGCAAAGATTTATATAGCTTACCAATACAACAGTGTAGAACGCTCCTACCTCCGACCAGCTATTCGACAAAGGAAGCGTAAGGGCTGATTTCCGGTTTAAATTTACTCCCGTAACTCTCGTCCGTGACGGAATGACGTCATTAGTATGCGCTCGCTAATACTGGGACATATGTTGTTAACCAATTCGCCATGATGGAGTTGCTAATACCCGAAAATCTTCGAGTTAAAGATAATAGAAAATGCAATTACCGTATATATACTAACCGGTGGATGTGGCCAAACACTGATATACTCAATTCCTCTGGGGACACAGCCATTTCATAACTGATGTTTCACAAAAACATCTTACTCAACCTATATATTATACCACGTGAATCGTGGGTTGAAGCAATTAACCCCTATGCAGATCTGGGCCTCGATATATATTACAATAAAAATGAAACTAAGGTCCTACATTATGTTAATATCAAACTTTATTAAATGGAGAGAAAAGGTCATTGAAACGAATCTAGTAAAAATATTTATTTGATAGCTTGATCCCAATGTATCTCAAGATTCAGACCTTTAACTGATGTTCCCAGAATAAAAATCCAATAAACTTCTCTCAATTTTCTGGTTTTTTCAGGAGAAATCCCTTCTTTCTGACAGATTTTCTCCACAATATACCATTGCATATCTTCAGGTGCATGGTTCTTTTCTATATAGTGATTTACCATTGGTGCTGATGTTTTCTTGGTCCTGATCGCTGACCTATGCTCAGTAAGTCTTACATTTAGCGATCTGCCTGTTTCCCCTACATAACCCAATCTACAGGGGCATATTATCAGGTAGATAA
This sequence comes from Calotriton arnoldi, assembly GCA_963921515.1. NCBI lineage: Eukaryota > Metazoa > Chordata > Amphibia > Caudata > Salamandridae > Calotriton > Calotriton arnoldi. Next base: position 201,145 of record CAWUFW010016947.1, on the reverse strand, counting down.
CGTTTGATGTTTTACAATTGTTAAGACTGTTAGGTGATATTACTTGATCGTTAAAATGCAATGTAGTTGCTTCTATAGCTGTTGCACATGACTTACAGTTAGTACATTTAAATGTTCCCACTACTGGATTGATACCAGTGATACTCATTTGCTGAGCAGTACTGATTTTCTTCATGCGGGAATGTACCACATGATCCTTTATATTCTTGTTACGTCTATATGCAAACATTGGTTTAGGGATCAGCCCTGTTTTAGATGTATCCACATTAAGAATTTGCCAACTAGAACAGACTGCCTGTCTGATTCTCTCATTTAGCATGGAGTGTCTGGTAACAAAGACCAGTGTGGGGTCCTTTTTATCTTTAGCACTTGTTAGTAAATGCTGGCGGTCATAGAAACGGGCTCTTTTGTAAGAGTCTCTTACAATCTTTTTTGGATAGCCCCTAGCCAGGAACTTCCTTTTCATTACCTCTGCCTTAACATCAAAATCTTTGATATCTGTGCAATTACGTCTTAGCCTTAAAAATTCACCAAATGGAATGCTATTTTTTTGAGTCGCCGGATGATAGCTGTCGTAATGTAATAAGGTATTTCTGGCAGTTGGCTTAACAAATAAGTCAACCACCAAGATACCTGCATCATGTTTTGTCAATACATCCAAATACTCAACCTGATATTTACTTATGTTGTTAGTGAAATGTATATTAGTATCGCGCAAATTTATCCATTCCAAAAATTGCTGCAAATTATCATAAGTGTCCTTCCAAATGAAAAAGACATCGTCTATGAATCGTGACCATTTGGTCACAGACTCATAGAACGGGGCTATCTCATTAAAAACATACTTCTTTTCAAATTGAGACATGTAAATATTTGCCACCGTGGGGGCACAAGATGCCCCCATGCTGACACCTTGATTTTGCTTGTATAGCTGATTATTAAATTCAAAAATGTTATCAGATAGCACTATTTTAAGACACTCCAGAACAAACAAAGATGGACACTTGATGTTATAGGTATGGATGAACCAATGCACAGCTGCTATGGCTCCATCAATGGGTATGTTACTGTAAAGTGCCTCAATATCCATAGTAACCAAAAATTCAGTATCTGGACAAAAAGAAATATTTTCCACAAGGTTGATAATATGCCTCGTGTCTTGTACAAAGGCAGGTGTGCGAGATACATGAGAGCATAATATGGCATCGACATATTTAGCTAAAGGTTCTGTGGCCGAGCCTATAGTAGTGACTATTGGTCGTAATGGGGGATCGATTACGCTCTTATGGACCTTAGGTATACCATAAATGCTAGCCATCCTAGGTGTCTCAACATTTAAAAAGGCCCATTCTTTCTCACATATGTCTCCATCTTTTAATGCTCGATTAATGAGCTTGCGTATCTTACTGGCTATATTTTTAGAGGGGTCTCTAGTAATTGGAAGATAAAACTGAGTATCACTCAGCATATTCTCCATTTTTGTCACATATGTTGAGGTCTCATAAATGACAATGCCACCCCCTTTATCACATGCTTTAATGGTCTTATCAGTACAGCTTTTCAGATCCACTAAAGCTCTATACTCCTCTCTATTCAAGTTAAAGGGAGTCTTTGGAACATATTTGGTAAGGTTGACAAACTTGTTGTACAACACTTGCTCAAAAATGGCCACTTCTGGTGGTAACTGATCAGCTGTAGGGGTAAAGATAGACTTGGGTGCAAGTCCCGATAAATTTAGCTTGTCCCATTGATTTTCTTGATTAGAAAAGAATATTCGAAGTCTAATCTTTCTAAAGAAGGTTTGTAGGTCTCTAAATAGTTCACATTTATTGAGACCCGAATGAGGAGCAAATGTAAGCCCTTTAGATAGTACTGACATAATTGTAGAGGATAAAACAGAACCACTAAGATTGAATATGGGTAAAGTTTCTACTCCCTCCAATATCTTTTGTTCCGTGTTTCCAAGAATTGATTGAACCCCATTTGTGGATTGGCCTGGAATTGATTGAAATCCATTTGTGGATTGGCCTGGAACCTCGGCTGATATTGGGATCTCCAATTGTCCCGTCTGGTGAAGCGCCTCCCTAAAAAAGGTTGTGTACTACGTTGTCTACTGTTATTGGATCTAAACCCCTGAAATCCATTGCTTACAAATTGACCTTCACTGTCAGAGTCCGAAGAATCGGAAAATGTAGTAACTTTCTTACCATAGCTGTACTGTCTATTCGCAAATCGATCAAATTGACTACCTTCTGACTGGCTATAATATTGGTCTGCCAAGTAAGGATAGGTAGTCTCTTTACTAAAGAATCTTACATCTTTTTGTAATTTTTCAATTTTGCGTTTGGTTAGGTATTCTGTATAGGAATGAAGGTCTTTTTCAATATCCTCTAACTTTTTTTTAGAATTTTCTAATATGCCCGAAGCCTTGATTTTATTCTCAAGATCCAAAATTTCTGACGCCAATTGTGCAATAACCTCTTTTGCTGTTTCAACAATTAGCATCATATAATCCCGTGAACAACGGTTAGATATCATAGCCCATCGTTCTAAAAATTCTTTTATTTGAATAAAGAGCCCAGGGATATTCCTAACACGTAAGCCTTGGGGAATTACCCCTACCTTCAAATATTCTAGCATATATTGCCCGTGTAGTTCGATACGCTTCATTTTCTTCTTTAATGCTAGTAATGCTATCGCATCTTCATTTTTATCAGTAACACCTAATGTTTGATTTCCAAAATTTAATGAACTGCCTACCATGTTGGCAAATTGTTCATCAGTAAACCCAAAAGTGGGTAGATTAGACATATCTAAAGAGAAATGTGAATTCTCAATCAGTAAACCAACAATCAATAAAAGTGAATAACAGTGAATAACACATTATCCCCGTCACCAAGTGTCAACATGTACACAGTTACACACATAAATACGATAACAAAAAAAAACAAAAAATATTATATATAAAATGTAAAACACAACAATTACTCAAATCCAGAATCTCCGACCAGCTAATATGTAATGAAAATAAATACTACAAAGACCATAAAGGATACATAATTCAACCCCTCACAGACAAGCTGCGAGATACTTACTCTGGAAAACGCATGGGGCCCCTGAAAAAGGATAAACCCTAACAGGGAATTCAACTGTTTTGAAAAACTTTAGCACCGGGCACAGTGCTGATTTACTCTAGGAGGACCTATAAACTCTAGACTCACAAAAACATGATATACATATGACAACTGACATAAAAAAATATATTTTATTATTATTGATCTTCTTTTTGTTTGTTTTTTAGAGATAAAAAAATATATATATATACTTATACATACAATTCATACATAATAACCTTCAATGCATGGACCAATATACATTCCAATAGATATTGTGCAAATTAGAACCACATGTTGATACAAATTACGGTATAACCTGAGTAATATGATTAAAACATATATAGAGACACTGGTAATATTCGTTGAATACCGACGCGTTTCGGCAAAGCCTTCTTCAGGATTTTCATACCAGTGGTTACTAAAATAAGGAATATAAACAAAATTGTGAGCTAGAGTTTAAACGCACTCTCATTAAATTATTCTATATGTACGTCCATTAAAATATTGATAAATTACATAAAAGCTAGGGTCTAAGAGAACTGAACCTGAATATTGCTGTAAAATACAATTACAATATGACACAATTACTTATAACACCAGTGTAGTACTACTATTCAACCAACCAATTACAAAGTGACACAAAAATAACATAAAATTAAAAATAAAACATGCCACTGTCACTTCATATGTGTTCCTAAACTATTATACCTAAACTGCTTCTATTGATAGCTATATTTAGAAGAAGTTTTACTTATAAGGCAAAATAATAAGTATATGATTTACCTCTGATGAATCCATAGATGGTATTAACTGGAGCCAACCCTCATCATTAGGGGTTGGGAACTATAATTGGCAACCCTGTGTAGCACTAAATCAAGAAATGAAGATGAACATGAACACCCATAGATTCTTAAACAGTGTTCTAAGTCTTTAATATAGGAACTAATAGAAATTTCCACTATATCTATACGAAATAATCTAATAAATACCTTCATCAATGAAAGTGACTAATCGGATCACTAAAATGGTTCTTGAACCGTAGGGGTAAACATGAAAGGCTTGTACTGCCTAAAAACAACATGAAGTAAAAAATGAAAAAATGATTACTAATATAATTACAAGCCAATCACTATATATACTAGAATGTTTTACGACTCTAAGCTGATAATACTTACCTCTTCTCTTATAATATCTCCCTTCGACTAGAGTTTATAGGTCCTCCTAGAGTAAATCAGCACTGTGCCCGGTGCTAAAGTTTTTCAAAACAGTAGAGCTAAATATAGACAGGAGTGGGCTAAAACCCATGATTTAGCTCTGCGTTTGGAGTAAAAATCAGAACCTCAACAAGCAAAGACAATAACAGTTCCAAACAAGAAAGGAGCCACTCGCTCTCTGAGATGATGAGTGAGTGTTTTTCCTTGTAGACCAGGTCATTGATGCATTTCTCTCATCCAATCAAAAGAGTTCAGTCTTCACAACAGAGGGAAGACAATGGCATTTTAGCATGGCCAAATGACAGACATCAATGAACACCAATTAGGTATTGAAAGGGATAGTACCAGTTCCATTGCGGCTTGCTCTTGAATACTCTTGCTACTTCTGATCTTGTGGTCATGAATCTAACAACAGGAACAGACAGGAAACATGGCACTAACCGACAGTTTCCATTCCTTGTCATATTTCTAACCTCTCTGCTGCAAATAAGAAAATGTTTAAGGGCTAAGGATGGGACAAGGGGTCAACCATGTAATGTGATTAAGGTTCAAGGGATGCATACTGTCACTCCCACTACTTCTGGCACTTTTTTTTTATTTAGATCCGTGCAGAGAGCTATACTATACTATACTATACAATAGAATTTGTAGAGCGCATGGCGACCCAGAGGCACCCCAGCGCTAAGGGAGAGAAGGAGCACAGCAAGAAGGAGATTGGGAAAGATCAATCATCTAAGAGGTCACTGCTGAAAGAGTCAGGTTTTAATGGCTTTGCAAAAGCGCAGCTCATTGTCCAGACACCTGGTGGCCAAGGGGAGAGAATTCCAGAGCTTAGCAACATTGAACCAGAAGTAGCACCTTCCTTTTATGGCTCTTTTAACTACAGGAAGGGTGACCAAATGCAGGTTGGAAGAGCGAAGGGCCCTATTGGGGGCATAATGAGTAACATGCTGTTGAAGGATGGGAGGGCTTTTCCCATGGAGGACTCTATGGGCAATGCACAGGGAATTAAATTAAATTTTTTGAGCAATGGAGAGCCAATGCAGATCCCTCAACCCCTGCTGGGCTGTTTGGGACCTGGGAATACCCAGAAGCATACGTGCAGCTGCATTTTGTACCACTTGAAGTTTCTGGATGGCCACCTTGGGGGAAGCCTGGTATAAAGAGTTACTATAGTCCATGCGAGAGAGGTAATGCCTAGACTATCACCTGCCTATAGGTCTGGGGGAGCAGTGTCAAGATCTTGCACATAATCCATAACAGGCCAAAGCAGCTGGCCGATATTTTGGTGGCCTGGACTACCATCTGCAGAGTGTCATCAATCCACATCCCCAGACTTTTTATAGTTGACTTATTAGCCAAGAGGGGGTCCAGATGATCTGGCCAATCCAGATCGTGTTGGGCATAAGACATACTCCCGAGAATCATTAATTTAGTTTTTGTTCCAATGAGGTTGAGACAGGATTGATTTATCCAGCTGGCTATCTGTTACCAGCAAGATTGACTGAAGGCAGATCAGAACCAGGCGGCGAAAATGAAAACACGAGCTGGATGTCATATGCATAGGTGACTATAGACATCCCAAAAGGTGCTACAATGTCCACCAATGGTTGCAGGAAGATGTTAAATAATGAGGGGCTGAGTGAGGACACTTGTGGGACCCCAAAAATGACAAGCCGGATATTCGATGTACAGCCCTTGTCAAAACCCTGAAATGTTCGCCCCTTTAGAAAGGAACCAATCCAGTCCAAGGCTTTCCCTGTGACACCATCCTTACCAACCCTGTTCAGAAATGTAGGGTAGTCAACAGTGTTGAAGGCCGCACTGAGGTCCAGGAATGCAATGGCCAGCGTTACCCCTAGATCCAATCTCTTTTTGGCCTCTTACACCACCGCTAAAATGGCAATTCCAGTGCTATGTCTGGGACGAAAGCCAGTTTGTGTTTGGTGCAAAAAAGAGTTGACCTCCAGAAAGTCGGAGAGACATCGATTGACATGTTTTTCAGTCACCTTACTAAAAGCTGGTAAAAGCGAGATAGGGAGGAAGCTTCCCATACAGGTAGGATGAAGATTGGGTTTCTTCAAGATGGCTTTAACCATTGCTTGCTTCTAGGGCTGAGGCACAGTCCCTGTTTCCAGAGACAGGTTAACCATTTTGAGCAGAATGGGGAGGATAGTTTCATGCCCAAACAAATGATCCTGGGGGATCCTGGTTGAGGGGGCATCCTGATTTGATTTTACTAAAAAAAGAGCAGTCAGCTCCTCCAATGAGAAGGGAGGGAATTGGGAGAGGCTAGAGGGATGGCTATCCCTGCTATTGTTGTCGGGGTCAAATTTTCCCTTCCAGGGTCTTTTTCATAGGATTAATAAGAAATCCAGAATTTTAATCGAAAAAAGGAAGCCAAAATGTTGCATCTATCAGTTGAGGGTTCGGATAGAGGTGTGTTGTGTTGGAGGAAGAGTTAAACAACAGGATGGTAAACCCTAGCTTTCGCCCTATATATGTTTTTTTAGATTCCCACTCCCTATCTACAACCTTGCAGTTCCTCTTTAGTGTTCTGAGGTGGGGTGAATACCACGGGGAAACTGATTGTCAGCATGTAAGTTATTATCTGCTTAGGGATATTTTGATCTAAGGACTGAGTCATCCAGTCCATGATCTTATTTCAGGCATCTTGTGGATTAAGGCTCAAGCAGGGTAGGGATAGATTCAGAGAACAACTCTAGCTCTCCCAATTTAGCTGAGGCCATTGTCGGTTTACAATTACTTTGCTCTTAGAGGGTGCAGACAATTTAAGTATCCCGAGTATCATAGGAATCAGAAAACGATCTGTCCCAAGGAGAGGCACTCGATCAAGGACTTCCAAAAGGGGTTTATTAGTAAAGATAGGGTGTAACAATTGACCCCCTGAATGAGTGGGGTCCTGGACCCTTTGCTAAAGTTGTATAGCAGCTAGATCATGCATAAAACTGGAAGCTTGGGAATCTTTGGAGTCATCAAAGTGAAGATTAAATCGCCCATGCTACTAAAATGAGTAAGGTTTATTGTCACGCTCACAAGAACTTCAGGCGCAGCTCCATTAAATTGACTAGCTGGGCCTGGGGGATAATAAACTAGTGGCTCCAGAGAATGTGGAAGTATGGGAAAAAGAGATAGAAAACACAAGACTTTCACAGTGGGGGAGTATGAGGGAATCGGTTCTACAGTTGAATGAATTTTTCAAAATAATAGCTAGCCCTCTGCCTTTTCTACCCAATCTATCTCTCTGGATGATATGATAATCAGGGGGATCGGGCTGGACTACATCCAGTCTGAATTCATCATAAAGCCATGTTTCCGTAAAGAAAACTACATCCGATTTATAATCCTCCAAGAGGGAACGGATGTCTAATTTATGATCTGGGAGGGACCTGCAGTTGAGGACAAACATATTACCTCCAGCTTAATGTTCAGGGGTTTCCCTAAGTTTAGGACCAAAATAAAAACTATAGGAACAGTACTTACAGGGGCTGTCTGACTTAGAGACATCCATTGAGTGGCCGCAGTAGGCACTAATCGTTCCTCTAACTTTAAGTAGAATGTCTCTGGGATATATTCCCCAGTGAGAGGTTTGAGAGGCAGAGTCCCTGGCCCTTAGTCCCATCAGGGGCGGACGGTGCGCCAGCGGCGCACCCGCTGCCCTGATGTTTAATGGCAGGTCAGGAATACAACCACAAGAGCGTCAACCAAGAAATAGCTGCTCTATGGTTGGTATGAAAAAGTGCACAGTGGCACTGCGATCCGAACAATTCCCACTCAAAAACCCCCAATTAAAACTACCAAAAACAGTTAAAAGTATTATAAAATGTCCACAATCAGTTTTTAAAAACAAGAAAATCATCACCTCAAAGGAGCGACTTATCAGCAATTGCCTCATGGGGCAGCCTCTCCTCTGCTGCACACCCGCTGCCTTGCCATTTTTATGCCGGGTCGGGAATCCAACCACTAGTGTCAACCAAGAAATGGCCACTCTATGGTTGGTAAAAAAAAGTGCACAGAGCTACTGTGGTTCCAGCAATTCCCACACAAAAACCCCCAATTAAAATTCTCCAAAACTGTTAAGAGTATTATAAAACATCAACAATGTATTTTTAAAAATAAGAAAATCACCGACTCAAAGGGGCAACCAATCGCCAACTGCCTTATGGTGCATCCTCTAGATTTATGACTTGTATCTCGCATGTGTGCCAAACGTTTTGCCCCAGTCACAAGCTTGAGACAACCATGATGTGGTAGAAAAAAGATACAGAGACTCATTGTGATCACATTGATTCAAATACTCTACCAATGATTTGAAAAGGAGAATATGATCTCTTTCATGCACTCAGGCACATATTTATCATTTTTTTCATGCAGCGCAATGCAACAAGCCACCTTGCTGCACTGCGTGAAAGGGCAGCAATACACCATATTTAACATTATATGGCACATTCCAGTCCTTTCCTAGTGCTGGCACACTTTTAACTGACTAGCACCAACACAGGCACCCTTGGGTCATAGTGCAAGGGTGCCTGCATTGTAGGCAGGATTGATTTTGCGCCGGAAGAGACATCTCTCTGCACAAAAACAATCCTCTGAGGTATTTTCCTCTTTCTATGTGTGCTGCAGAATGTAAAAAGAGGAAAAAATGAGGAGAAACAAAGATATTTCTTCTCGTTACACCTCACCAGAGGAGATGTAGTATTTTGATGCATTCCAAGGTCTACCACTAATGGAAAATCTAGGAATGTGCTCAAATCCATGGGTGGACGCGCGGGAACACACACGCTCCACCCATGGAACGCCTCACTGTGGCAAAGTAATGCAAGGCAGTGATTTGCACTGCCTTGCAGTACTCCAGATTTACCAAACCATTTGGGATATGCAAGGTGGCCTTGCCTGGCTTGATAAATCTCTCTTAGGTTTTGCTTCACCCTTGCGCCCCCTTGCATGGCGCAGGGACAACACACAACGTGATAAATCTGGCCCCAGTGAGACTGTAATACACAGGCAAAAAAAGATACACAGGAACAGTAACATGAGGCCATTTTTGAAAATCAGCCTTGGGAATTAAAGAAGAGCAGAAAATCAAACAAACGGAGCTATCTATGTTTAGTGTCTAACAGAGAGGGAAAATCTCTTCATCCCAGGCAGCAAGCTCTTTTTGTTTCCAGTTGATAGTCCACCTCTGGAGGCTGTACTAATATACATTAAAGGTCTCCTTCCCAGGATTATTCTGTGTGAGGTGAGACTTGTAGATCTGGAAAGGGCTGGTGAAAATGGAGGTCTGGTGGATTACCTGGAAGTGTAAGCCATAGGTCAGTCAGTGTGTAGGCCAGTGATTAAGAATCTGGAGATCTGAAATCCAAAATAGACTTCAGGTACAATAGGTAGGAAAAGGGGAATGCATGTGAAACCCTTTTTACATTAGCAGACATCTCTAGCAATAACCAAATCTCAGCTGTCAAAGAAATAGCGAAATGTAGATAACATTAAACAGTGGAGTAAAAATGTCAAAAGATGAGTCTTTTTTAATTAAACATCCCTGCTTGCTATGCAGCTAAGAATTGTACTATAACAGCATAGCAACAATAGAAGCAAAGAAGTTGTAGTTAAAGCCTATTATCGCAGGAATCATGTACTTGTTAATAACAAACAATTTGATAGAATTTTTCTATCTCACATTATTAAACTATCTTGTTGACGAAAATAAACAAAGTTAGAGAATGGCAGCTCATACAATTAGGGGCCAATTACGATGCAGTAGAATACGGCTCCGACAGTCGGTCGGAGCCATTCCTACCGCATCGTAATCTGCTGGTCGGATTCCTTTCCGACCGACCCATTTGGATGGTGTCGGTTGGAAAGGAATCTGACCGGTCATTCCGACTCCCATCCGATGGGCTCGGAGTGCCCGTCCGACAGTCGGAATGACTTCAGTAATCCCAAGGGTGGCTTTTTCCACCCGAGGGATTACAATGTCGGATTCTGACAGCCTTTCTGTGCCGGCCTTTCCAACACAGAAAGGCTGTCGGAAGTCGAATTTGGGGGCCCCCAGCAGGGGCCCCATGGGTGCACCCCCTCTGTTTGGTGGCAGAGGGGGAACCTACGGTGCCCCCCTTTTGATCCCTGCACCCCGTGGCAGGCACACCTCTTCATTTTACAATGAGAGCATGCATTCCGGTTGGAATGCATGCTCCCATTGTAAAGAATAGGAGTGCGACCGAACACTGTGCGGTCGCATCCTAATTGGTCGGTTGGGACCGCCGACAGGAGGTCGGGCGGTCCCACGGCCAGAATGATGTCCGCCCAACATCGTAATTAGGCCCTAAGTTGTGTGTGATATTTTCTGCCAACTAAGACTATACAATAAAAACGACTACTTAATAAAGGTAAAGCAGATGTAATGTGAGGAATTCAGTTGTATAAAACATCTGGAGAGCTCACACTGCTATCCAGAACAATATATGATAAAAATTATGCAAGATACATTTCATACCCACCTTATTAACAGATTAGTGAGTTTATCAATAGGTGCTAGGAATATCCTTTGTAATTTGGAGAGACATTATTGGAGGTCATTTTCAGTCATGCCAATATTAACACAGGCTAAATCCATTTAGGAAGAATGTAGGACCAAAGAGTTTGGCTATTAGGTATTCCAAGACACTGAAGCAATCTCTGTTCAAACTCTTGCCACTCGGTAGTCTAATTATGCATTGAGGAAATGGCAAACAAGTGGCAGAAGTTTCATGTATAATCAAATATGATTCTTCGAGTGTATACTTGAGAGTCCAAGCTTTAAATTAAGTGAAATGTTAGTTACGACAGTAAATGTTAACACAATGTTGCAAATCTCTGAAGCAGCAACGTCAGCAGGTTTTGACAAGCACAAAGTAGCAAGAAGTAGGACAAGGTTTCTGGATCTGGTTTTTGAGCCTGAACCTGAAATATCCTTTAATTCAGCTTGGTTTAGACGACTAATGCAGAAACACCTGGCACCTGAATGTGGGCTGTGTTTAGTAAAAGAGCATGTTGTTTTGATATTGTTATAACAGATTTCACAACCGATTGGTCCAAATATTTCAGTGTTATGAATTTTATTAAATGTATGTAAGGAGAATTGGCATCAAATATTGTGTGGGTAAATTTACACATGCTTCTACATTAGCATTTAAAATAGCATATTTAAACGTCTGGGTAGCAGGAGCATGTTATTTAATAAAAAATGAAGGTTTGAACTTAAGAAACATTGTCTATTGTTCTAATGCTCATCGAAATGTGTGCAATTGAATGTTATGGGGACACCACTCTTGCGCTGACTCTGCCGTTTGGCCCAGGAGGAGGGGCTGCAAAGCTTCCTGGAGGCGCCGAGCGACATATAAACCGCAGGAGGCATTCCGCAGAGGGGGACACCGCGCTTGTTCTGACTCTGCCGTTTGGCCCAGGAGGAGGGGCCGCAAAGCAACCTGGAGGCACCGAGCACCATATAAACCGCAGGAGGCATCCCGCAGTGGGGGACACTGCGCTTGTGCTGACTCTGCCATTTGGTCCAGGAGGAGGGGCCGCAAAGCTTCCTGGAGGTGCCGAGTGCCTTATAAACTGCGGGAGGCTTCCCGCAGTGGGGGACACTGCGCTTGTGCTGACTCTGCCGTTTGGCCCAGGAGGAGGGGCCGCAAAGCTTCCTGGAGGCGCCGAGCGCCATATAAACTGCAGGAGGTGTCGTGCAGTGGGGGACACCGTGCTTGTGCTGACTCTGCCACTTGGCCCAGGAGGAGGGGCCGCAAAGCTTACTGGAGGTGCTGAGCGTCATATAAACCACGGGAGGCGTCGCGCAGCGCGTGACGCGCGCTGAGCGTGCCCAGGCTCGGCCCGGGCGAAGACTTGGCCAAGACGCACCCGCCTTAGCCCATCATAGACCGGAGGAGACTGGGCTAGGCCCCCCTCTTGGTCTTGTTATCCGGGACATACTCCGCCCCCGCACAGGGTCACTTACACGGCCCCCACATTCCACCTAGCAACAACCTAGTGCTTCTTGGGCTAGCCTATTAACAATTCCTGAGAGGACAACGTCAAGACGACCCATAAGTGCCATTTTTTTTGTATCCTCAACAGCTTTTAATCATTTGATAGCTGGAGCAGTACCTTCGCCCTCTTCTGGAGCCCCCTCCCTCAATCCAGCGCATTTCACCGCTGCATGGTCATGGTGGTAAACTCGAGATTTGGGGTGTCTACGAAACTTGCATATTAAATCTTAGAATAATGGGGAAGCGTACCACCAAAGTAAACCATCAAGCGCTACCCCAGCTCATACCCCCCACCTCTGCCACAGACCTTCATTGATAGGATGCTCCAGAGGGCCATAGGGGTAGTGGCCACGGAGACAGAATTAACAGAACGACGGCTGTCACTGACCCCTGACCTCCAGTGCACTATGACAGACCCAGCCACGCCCACAACTATTAGCGATCTGGATAAAACCCCGGTGCCCTCCATGCAAGCACTAGATATCGAAATAGGAACTACATCTAAAGTATCCACACGGAGGGGGGGTGAGAACAAGGGTACAGTTAAGAACAACAAAACCAAACAGTCTACAAGGACGGGAGTAAAGCGGAAGAAATCCAATAACGGAACACCTGTTAATATGGGAGCCACGACCCACCTGGTCTCGGACAACGGTCAAAGTTTGCAATTGGACACGTCTCTCCCACCATGGGTGGCCTCCTTGATGGAGGCTCTGCGAGGGCAGATCAGAAACACTGCGAGAGATGAGCTCGCCCCTGTATTAGCTCGACTTGATAAACTAGTCCACCTGTGTGCCAACAATGATGGGAAATCCCTTGTATTCCCTGTACCAGACAGAGCAAGCGGAACTGACCCGGTTGGCCTTACATCTCCGGGCATCGCAGAGACCACAGACAGGCCTAAAGTATCCTGTGAGGAGGTACCTCCTATTTTGGCATTGGCAACCAATAGAACAGACATTGGACCTAAGCAAGGGGAGCGGGTACTATCAACCATGGGTACTTTGACTAACCTCGTGACCAAAGCTGGGCCTCAGGATCAGGGGGGTGGGGTAGGGGCAGACCTCCCAACAATAAACCTTCCCCCAGCTTCAACCCCATACGTTGTTGTACTCACAGGAGTCCCTAAAGCTAAAGAGGGTCAGAGGGAAACCCAGTTTGAGCTTAAAAACAAGTGTCTGCATTGGCTTGCTAGATATCACCAGTATGCCTACTCACACGCCAACGAAATCCTTATGACTCATAGGGTTAGTTGGGTGGGAAATAGGCCCAAAGACCAACACGGGGATTGCGTTATAATCAACTTTAAAAATCCACGAACTGTACAACACCTTGTTGCAGGGATTCTGCACATACACAGAACTATGCGCAGGAAAACAGGACCTCAGTGAATAGGGGTGTACCAACCTACCACATCAGTACCCAAAATCCCAAACCGACTAGCTATAGTGTCTCATTCGTTCTCCTCCAAATATCACAAAGCTACAAATGATTAGACAACCCAGAACACAACACTCCCGACTCTCAGGAATCGTGGGAGCAAGACGTACTCTTTCGCTCACTCACTCGTACCTGTCCACAATGAGAATAAGCAGAGTCACTGAAATAGTTCAAAATTTTTATTTTAACTATCGTGCTCTACAATACAGTATACGTGCCACTACTAGCAGCAAAATGCATAAACTCAGCACAGTTAGCATTGTTACAATTCCATAGAATACAAAGGGAGAAGTCATTTTTATAAAGACTGTGGAAATAAGGTCCATAAAGGCCTGACCACCCTCCCCTTGGCTAGAAGAAGTTTATTTTATAAAAAGGACGATCTCTGGGCTTTGACAGCAGACCCCATACCTTAAAGCCTGGATGTAAGGTTTACATCATAGGAACAGCAGAGCTCTTCTCCATGGAACAGCTTTCTCCAAGTGTGTTAAAACAGCATGCAACAACGTAATATCAAAGCACAAGTCTTCAGTACTGCAGCTGTGTAGCATGTTATGTCTAGGTGCTAGGGACTGACCAGAACAGAATAACAAGTGGCATTGTTTATCGACCTTGCACATCGTGTTCAGACTAAACTCCAGGAAAGGCAGAGAATGTGAAAAGCAACCCATTCTCATGTGAAAGGCACAAACAAAGTCTTGCAAAAACAAAGTCATGTAGTAGCGTGCGCAAAAGCAGCATCATGGCAGCAAAGCTCATGCTAACTTAGCAATGTCGATAATGTGCCTAAGAACCATATAACACCCTCCCCCTGGTAAGGTCATAGGACATAGACAAAAGACTAAAACAGAGTTCAAAAGTCAAGCAGAGTTCAAAGCGTTTGAGAAAAAAAAAAAAAAATTGGAAAAAAAGATCGAAATTTCTCAAAAACAACAAAAAAAAAGATTTTTTTTCCCAAATTGTCAATAGGGCCTAGTGAAGGGGAGCGGCCTCCGGTATAACAAAGTTATTACGAAGGAGGTGGTAAGTCCATCAAGGTATGTGAATCGAGGAATGCAATTCCCTCCAAAAGATCATCCCTATCGTTGGTAAAAAAGAGAGATGCCATCCAGTTAAGTAAATCGAAGGAACAAACATGCTCCTCGTAATCAGACGCCTCTAAAAGCATGAGTGGGCAACTTGCGTGATATTCGATGAAACTTCGTTGCAGGACGGTCTGCGCAGCCACACAGATATCCCATTCAGCCAAAACTCCAAGTGCAGCCGCACGCGCCATACGGCCATCCCCAGAACAAGCCTGGTCATGGGCCTCTAAGGGACCCATCAACTGGTTAAAATCCGGTACTGGACGGGACGTATTGGAGAGGCATAGATCCAGTGCCCAATAGAAGGGACATCGCTGACAGTAAAAGACTGGTTGCACGCAAGTGAAATACGCAAAGCGAAAAGTCAATCCATAACTGACGCCAAGCATGGCTAATGGCAAGCATCCGAAAACCTGTTGCATGCGATCACGGTACAGCTGCAACTGGTCTGGTCTGTACAGTACCACAAGTTGAGCCGCCAATGCGCAACAGGAGCAGGAGAAGCAGGATTCCAGTGCCTAAAGTCAAAATTAAGGGGAACCCTCCGAAGGCGCTGGAAAAAATAGAATGAATAAAACCCGGTATTACTCCAAATATAGTCTGAAAAGAAGTCACAAGGCCAGATCCCACACATTTAAAAAAATGCGCAAGGCCCTCGGTGTCAGACGCATTAAATATTTGGTGTATTAGTTCTCCAAAATGCAGTGGGAGGTTGATGTTCAGAAGGGACTGTATCTCTCCAGAAGTCCTAGCCACCTGTAACTGGAAGGTCTCGCGGGCGGAAGTGAGAGCCACCTCTTGTTGGAATAGCAGCGCTTTGAGCCTGCTCAACTTGTTGAAATCTGTTTTCAAAGTTGGAATGGAAGGCCAAATTGAGCTATCTAAACTCCCATGCGGGGGCGGAAAAAGCACATTGCTACAACAAGTTACGCGCTGGGAAACCGTTACTAAATACAGGACTCCTGCCTGTAAACCACAGCACTCTTGGTTGTTCAAAATAAGATAACTGCCATTTGTAAGCAATGAAAAAGCGCGAATTATTGATGGCACTGGAGTCCCTTTTGAAAAACAGGCCAGATTAGGCACGGAAACGTTACAACCGCCGTGCAACTTAACGTGTTTACAAACAAGGGAGTGTCCTACTGTAGAATTGCAGTCTTCCCCTGTTAGGAAAACTTCCTTACCCTCCCTCTGACATCTGTAAGTGAAAGGCAGGGACCACAATTCATGTAGAAATGCACTACCCAGTGGTTCAAAACGGCCAATCGGAAAATGTTGCATGCATGATGTAAATTGAAATAGCGAAAAAGGGAGAGAGATAACCCCATGAATTAACCAAACAGCAGAGTCTGTTTCCGCGACAGAAAACGGCAAGGGCTCTAAT
The DNA here is from genome assembly GCA_963921515.1 of Calotriton arnoldi. Taxonomy (NCBI): domain Eukaryota; kingdom Metazoa; phylum Chordata; class Amphibia; order Caudata; family Salamandridae; genus Calotriton; species Calotriton arnoldi. The sequence continues at coordinate 184,861 of CAWUFW010016947.1, read as the reverse complement.
TGTTCAATATGCAATAGTGTATATGTAGCATCTTTCATGGACATAAATCGTTGTTTATCAGTAAAATTAAATGGCAAAAACAAAGCAGTGGCATTCAAATAATCCCAAGGTACTTTTCCCATTTTAAGAGTCTGCAATGTCCAAGCAAATTGCATAACAGATCGTAACTGATTTTGACCATGATATAACACAGATACATCACTTTGAACAATATCAATAACCGATGAAACAATATTATCCAACGTATAAATGCGTGAGGAAAGTGTGTTTATGCTATTGTCTATTACGGCAAGGACTTTTTCTAAGTTGGCCTGATCAATTTGGCGCAGACGAAATGCAGCTTCCATCTGCGAAAGTTTCCAAATTTCATTGTAAGCAGCATACATGAATCTTTTTGGTCTCGGAGCCCTGGGTCCCAAGAGAAAATCAGACAAATTAATGTCATGCGACAGCAGAGAAAGATGTTGCTTCACAGATGTCAGTGTAGAATGTTCCAACCATTGTTGGCATAACTTACCCACAGAATATGTGGTGACCGAATGTGTAATGGTATACCGAGGATCAGGTCTAGTCTGAATGAAACCTGGCGAAACATTATAAACACGCATTTGACATGCATTTGTATTAGTTTGCCACACCAACCACCCGGAAGAATCGACTTCAGAGACATTGAAAGTGTTATTTCGAAACAAAACTTGCAATGCCTCAATGGTATAATTTGTGTGTGTGCGCCAATCATCATATTCCGCTAAAGACTGAATGGATGGCGTATTTAAATTTTTTACAGTTGCCAGGCCAAAACAAGTTGTTTGGTACACTGTATAATTTAAAAACAAAATTTGAGCTGGGATCAGGCAGGCACGATGTAAAGCTTCAGTTCCCTGAACCTGCCAAGGCTTCGTGCCCCAGATTGATTTTAAATCAACAGTATCTTTCCAATGATCATAACCCTGCGTAGGCAATTTATGTCTAAACAAGTTGGCGTAAATCAATTTTGTGTGGGTCAACATAAATTTGGATTGTGTAGATGATCGAAGTTTTAAGTAATAGGATTCCGGATTAGATATGTCATAATCTGTAAAGTAAGTAAACTTATCCCTAAAAGTTTTAGAACTCCCCTCTACGGGAGTAGGACAATGCTCCCATTGTGTAAAATTAAAAACAGGTCTCATCGTGATTGTTTTGTGTAAAAAATGATGCCCATAATGTTGATAACAAAATAAATCTCCATAATTGGCAGAATTTAAATACAAATCTTCAGCATCAAAAGCAGCATAATATTTTAAATCTGAAAACAGTGCATGTACTGCTTGCACATCCCAATCATCCGAATGTATGTCCCGTGTTACCGCATCTCCTAGAGAGATGCGAAACACGTACGGTACGCGAAGTATCTCGGTCGGGCCATGGACTTCATAGGCTACTTTGTCCCAAACGATGCCATCTGGAATCGGGAATGCTGAAATGTTAACATGAGACTGATCACGTTTCATGATATGGGACGATGTGTGAGGGGCCAGAACTCTATCGACCAAGTTTACAGCAAAGCGTTCTGGCAGGTAATGACCATTGATGAGCAAAAAGAACACTGTCACAAAACCAATTGACATGAAGAGGAAAATCAGGATAAGCAGCAACCAAATGTAGGTCCATGGAGGGACCAGGTAAGTCTTTTTGAACCATGAGAAAAAAATACTTAATTTAGTCGGTGTGTCTGCCAAACTGGATGTAGAGGAAGACGAGTCGGAAGAGAGGCGGGCATGAGCTCCATAGTAGCCTCTCGTAGGTTGATTTATCAGAGGTGGAAGTGTCGGGTCCGCTTGATGTTCTCCAGGACTATTCTGCACCTCACTTACGGACTCCTCAGGATGATATATATACTCGACATCCATGGTAGAAGATAGAGGTCGGACTGGTGAAAGATCAATGATAGTGTCCATCACTTTCTCAGCCCCACGAGGACCAGTGGAAGATGATGAAGTCAGTGGATCTAATGAAATCGCGTTGCACGAAACAGCAGGCGTGACACTATTCAGAATCGGCCACATGGTGTAGCTTGACATTATCCACTGAAATATATCTGTTGTCTTTGCGACCAGGTAAAGGAGGTAAAATGACTGTACAAGTACCCTTCAGTCCAAGCACTGGAACCAGTGCACGATAAGAGGGACCAAATTCTTTTTTGTTCTCCAGCTTCTCTCGTACCAGATCTCCAATTTTTGGAAGCCAACCGGCAACTGGAATCAGTAGTGCTGCATCAGTGGATGGGGGTAAATGTTCAGTTGCATACCTGTCACGTGTCTTTTGTAGATCCTGTAACACAGTAGAATGATTATCCACGTCAAAGGTTTGGGCAGCCGCCACAACGTCTAGACCATCAAGGTCTGGCACAAACATTTTAATGCCAAAGAGCATTTCGTATGGGGTCCGCCCACCCAGAGATCGTCGAGGGAGGATATTAAGTGCACGTTGAACCCCATACAAGTGGGCCAGCCAGTTCCTGCCAGTACCTAAGACTCTAGCTGTCAAGGATTGCTTTTAGTCACGGTTCATTCGCTCCACAATTGAATTGCCCTCAGGCCTGTATGGAGACGAAAACTGCACCAGCACCCCCATTGACTTCATCGCATCCTTGTACGTCTTAGAGGCGAATGCTGGACCTTGGTCAGAATGGAAGGTGCCACAGGCAAACATCCCTACAAAGACACGCAAATCCCTGATGACATTTTGAGCATCAGCACTGCGTTGTGGCCAAACCCAAAGGAATCTAGTGCACGAATCAACTGCAACAAATATATATTTATACGCAGTATCAGAAGAAAGAGGACCGCAATTATCAAGATAGATACAGCCAAAAGGTTGATTAGAAATGCGCAGCTGTGTTTGTGGTGGGCGTGTGACCGTGGATGGTTTCGTTTGCTGACAAATGTCACAAGAAAGTACATAATTACGGGTCTGTTTATATAAACCACGCCACCAGTAACGTTGCAGGAAAATAGAGACTGTCGCCGACACACAGATGCTATGCCTTCGTGTGCGGCTTTAATCAGAGCTTGTCTGCGGTCCAAGTTGGGAATCATCCGATCCCCAACTGAAGGAATCAAGGCATAAGGAACTTGTTCAGAAGTTATGTGATAAGAGTATTTAGAAGGGAAACCCTGAGGATAAGCAGTTCCTTCCCTAGAAGCAGCCACTGCTGCCAAAATCTCATTATCTATTTTATTCATGGATCTTGTAACTGCTGCTACGGAACACGTGGCTACTGCAGACTTGGCCGCTTCATCAGCCAAAGAGTTACCAAGAGCATGTGCTCCCACACGCTGATGGCCAAGAGTATGTATAACATGAATGAGGGGCAGACGTTGTTTAAGATCTTCCACTCGAACCCAAAGTGTTTTATGCTTAATTGCTCTGCCTTTGGAATCTCAATAGTCATTCTGAGACCAAAAGAACAAGTTGTCATTAAAAGACTGGACACAGTAATAAGAATCGCACACAATAAGAATATTCACATTTGGATCAGCAAACTCGAGAGCAAGAACAAGAGCACGCCGCTCCACCAATTGCGCCGTACAGTCTCCAAGTGCTTGAGTGTGCACAATGGAAGACTTAAACTCTCCATTAACAATTGAGCCAGCAACAATTGCGCAAGCGGCTGAATAAGCATGTTTGGAACCCGTGGCTGGTTGAGCTGAGCCATCGGTGTAAATGATGCATTGGTACTCATGTAAAGGAAGCAGAGACAAGGGTGGAGGATGAACGTGTTCATACTGTAAAAACTCCTGTGTCTGTAAGGAAGGGTCAAAGATAAACGTGACATCAGCCGATGTCAAAGAAGTAGCCCATTGTATCCAACAGGGATGTAATGCCTTCGAGTTAGGTACACTCGCCTTAGTCACGGCTTCCAAAGCAGGGAACGGCGTGACCATAAGAATGCGTTTGCCTTGCGCCAGTGAGCGTTCTTTTAGAATCGCCATCTGTACTGCCGTTAAGATTTTTTCAACAGTGGAAAAGCGCATTTCAGCAGCAGTGTATAAATGTGATTTGTATGCAATAGGTATTGTGTCTCCCTCATTGAACGTCAAGTAAGTGAAACCCATTGTCCCAGAAACTATACGTATTACCAGGTTTGTGGTGTTATCACGCGTCAACAAGTAGTTAGTTGCAAGCAAGTCAGATTGCAAAGAATTTAGAATTGAAGTATGTTCCGGAAGCCAGCTGGCAGATGAAAAAGTGGGTTGTATCAACGCATTGAGCGGTTTGATACGCTGGGCATAATCGGGAATGTAAGTCCTCCCGAAATTCAAAAATACCAGCAAGGACTGAAGTTTCTTCAATGTAGAAGGGGGTTGCAATTGCGCACATTTCTCCAAGAAGTGCGGGGCCAAGCCCTTACCTTCATTATTGAGCTCGTAGCATAAAAGGGGCACAGCTAAATGGGCGATGTGCGATTTAGCAAAATTGAATTTATATCCATAGTCGGCAAAGGACAAAATTTATATTATCGACCCGAACTAGATGCGGCAAAAGTTCATCGTCTGTCAGATAAATGTCATCAATGTACGAGAACGCATCTGGATCTATGTCGTGCAACAATGACACCACACGTGCCGCAAATGCCCCAGGGCAATTCTTATACCCCATAGGCAATTGTGTAAATTTTTTCTGATTCCCGATGGCAGTGAATGCTGTCAAATCACGGCACTCAGGAGCGAGATTGTGACTATAGAAACCATTTGAAATATCAAGTGTAGTTTTGTATTTCTTACGAACAAGATTGTTCACCAGTGCAGAGCTGTGAGTGTTCTGCACCGCAAAAGTGCGACAATGACTGTTCAATTCTCGGTAATCCAATACAACCCGATATGAACCATCAGGTTTTGATACCGTAAAGAGAGGATTATTCATCGGAGATGTACATGGTTCAATCACTCCTTGATACTCTAACTGCGCTAGAATATCACAAACTGAAGCTTTTGCTTCATGTTTGATTGGATATTGCGGTTGTGACTGAGGTATAGAGCGTAAAGGTATTTCATGAGCCGGTGAATCTACATCCCAACCCACCTGATTACGATACACCGCTGGGGCTAGGGCCAGAGCCCACTCAGATGCAAAAGCCTGTGCATGTTCCTCAGCGACATGACGCGAAAAACTCGGAAGGATCACGTCTTCCCCTTTAGATGTGGCCAACACAAAGGGTGGAGGCCAATCTGCCTCCGCTAACAAAATGCCATACGAGGAGGTTAGATTCTCCCAGAAAACCGCCTTTATTGGACGAGGTATATCACCTTCAATTTGGAAAAGTATTTCATAGAGCCTATACGGGGGGGCAACCCGGGTATCTGCAGTCTCTACTGTAATAAAGGTATCAGTTGCTGTCGCCTCCAGACAGGGACGCAGAGCCTCCCGCACTATGGTAACTTCCGCTGCGCTGTCGAGCAGAGTCACTGCCCATGTCCAATCCAGGAGTCGCGTTCTCACCGTCTGAGGCATACCTCGCTGTTAGAGCGGCAACTTTTTTCTGCTGAAACGGGGGTCGAAAACGAGGTAGATCCTCTTGGTTTCCTTTGACTTCAAACTGTCGAGGCTGATCTCGTCCTTGTGTCGCAGGTTGACTTTTGCCACGATCTTGGTGTTCCCCTCCTCCGACTTGAGAGCCAGACGTGTCCTGTGAAGAATGAGGAGAACGCTGATCAGGGACTTGAAATCTATCAGGAGACTTAATTTTTGCGCGATCACGCAAGTCGTAAGTACGCTCAGAAGACTCAGGTGTCGGTGAACCTGCACGCAAACCTTGCTTCTGCTGTTGCTTCCCCTGTTTTTTATTTTTCCAGTTGTTTTTAGGAAAGACCGGACGCCCATCTTTATCAGTCTGGGCTTTTTGTTGTGTTTGCGTTTGTGTTGCGTTTGAGTAAAAGGCTTAACTCCCAGACTATTGCGGCCTATGGTCTTATAAGCCTTTGCAATAATCTTTGGTAATTTGCGCGGCTTGTCCACATATGGGACAGCCTCTAAGCGGTTTTCCACTTGAAAGCTTACTGCATCTCCCTTGACATTGGCAAGGATCATATCAGCAACCACGTCGAACACCCCCACCAATCTCATCCCCAGCTCCACAGCCGCTTCGGCTCCGTGTTCATCTTCAACACGCTTAATCACTGAGGGGAGCATGGTCATGGAGGGAGTGCCGAAGCACTTCGAATATACCGCTGCAAACACCTTGCCCCAGGTGTTACAATCAGCTAACTCAGGAAGTAAGTCTTTAGGCAAACTAATAGTCAATATCCTGTGTTTTTCCACAGGAGAGGTATTTGGAAAAAAAGCCTCCAGTTGTCCAAATTTTTCAGCAAGCCAATAAGGAAATTCATCCTTATTCTGTGGACGATTGGCCATTACTGAATTAACCATAAGGGGACTGATGGTCACACCACCAGGTCCAGCTGGTTGTGCAGCAACGCCAGGTGGTCCCACCTGGATGTTGCGCATAGATGTACTGTATAACAGCCCTATGTACGCGTATTAAAGACGTATGTAAGACACGAAGGTCCCCAATTGCAAGAGTTAAATAACATGGGTGTGGGGTGTACCCCGCCAAAACGGGCCCAGTGGCCCCATCTATTGATAAAGGACCCAAACAGACCGGTGATACTGGGTGAGGAAGGGCGCCATTAAACCAAATTTGGTGTTGCCAAGCTGTAAGCGGAACTTCAAGATCCCTATAAGGCAGATAAGCGTGAGGGGTGGCCATGGCAGTGTATTCATGAAACAAATCATCCGTTCCATCCACCAGCGGAAAGGTGACCCAAGAATAAAATACCTCAAAGTGGTAAGCAGGATTCGCTTCCACTACAAAGATAAGCTCAACACCCGCGTTAGGCACTCCATATGTAGCCAAGTATGCCTTGAGTGCGGCGCGGCTATGAGCCGGAATAGCAATTGCCATTACGATATATAAAGAACAACAACTTAAAGTGCGGCAGCGCAATAATGGGTTAAGAATAAAGAGATAAACCTTTTAAAACTTCAAGCTTGAAAGAACCTATAAAAACATCAATATAGGAGGTCACACCGTCACAGCTGTCTCCGGAAACAGAAGTGAGGGTATTGTGGACAAGCACAAGCACTACTCAAGCGTCTCGCAGATAAGAACCAGACCAAACGTTGGCGGTGCCATGTTGCAGGGATTCTGCACATACACAGAACTATGCGCAGGAAAACAGGACCTCAGTGAATAGGGGTGTACCAACCTACCACATCAGTACCCAAAATCCCAAACCGACTAGCTATAGTGTCTCATTCGTTCTCCTCCAAATATCACGAAGCTACAAATGATTAGACAACCCAGAACACAACACTCCCGACTCTCTCAGGAATCACGGGAGCAAGACGTACTCTTTCGCTCGCTCACTCGTACCTGTCCACAATGAGAATAAGCAGAGTCACTGAAATAGCTCAAAATTTTTATTTTAACTATCGTGCTCTACAATACAGTATACGTGCCACTACTAGCAGCAAAATGCATAAACTCAGTACAGTTAGCATTGTTACAATTCCATAGAATACAAACGGAGAAGTCATTTTATAAAGACTGTGGAAATAAGGGCCTATAGGCCTGAACACCCTCCCCTTGGCTAGAAGAAGTTTATTTTATAAAAAAGGACGATCTCTGGGCTTTGACAGCAGTTTTGACAGCAGACCCCACACCTTAAAGCCTGGATGTAAGGTTTACATCATAGGAACAGCAGAGCTCTTCTCCATGGAACAGCTTTCTCCAAGTGTGTTAAAACAACATGCAACAACGTAATATCAAAGCACGAGTCTTCAGTACTGCAGCTGTGTAGCATGTTATGTCTAGGTGCTAGGGACTGACCAGAACAGAATAACAAGTGGCATTGTTTATCGACCTTGCACATCGTGCTCAGAATAAACTCCAGGAAAGGCAGAGAACGCGAAAAGCAACCCGTTCTCATGTGAAAGGCACAAACAAAGTCTTGCAAAAACAAAGTCATGTAGTAGCATGCGCAAAAGCAGCATCATGGCAGCGAAGCTCATGCTAACTTAGCAATGTCGATAATGTGCCTAAGAACCATATTATAACCTCTTGCAACTAAACCATCATACCCAGGATCTAGGTACCGCAATTAGGCTACTCCCGCTCACCCATTTTTACATCCCTAGTCTGATGATCCAATCCGGGCAGGTAATAGACGATTACAGGGTGACTGGCACCAGAACCAGCCATCAATGGGACAGGGCATCAATACTCGAGACCCCAACTATTTAATCTGCCTGTGGCAAACAGATATGGGGTCCTGGAAGAAGTCGATTGACTTGCACTAAAACCTAATTTCGAACTGCAAATTACCTGTCCAGGGACCTAAGGGAGAGGGGCTTGTTGCCGAGTTTGCACTCCGACCCGGCCATTTTGTATGGGCCTGGGAAGGAACCAAAGACGGCACAAATGAGAGAGGCCTCAATGGGTATGGCCATGGATGTTAAAACCGAAGAGCCTAGGCTCTCCAGACAGTGTCCCAGTGGTAACCCTGCAAATGTGCATTCTAGTTTGATTGACTCCCCCACATTGTTCCCAGGTTTGCTAGTAACATTAAGCCCCAAGTTTAACACATCGCCTTTGAAAAAAGTCCCTTCTTGCCCCAAAAAACCACACACCCAAACCTACACACCAGGTGCATTAGAAACCCATGGCGCTATAGCTAATAGGGCGAAACCTCTAGCTTCCGCTGGTATAATGAGCATGTGCCGCAGTGAGCTGCTTGAGCCAGAAGAACCTTTGGAGCTGGAAATCCAGGGTGGCAGTGTAGCTAATCATAATGTAATGAATAAACTTAGGGTTTTATCCTGGAATGTAGCAGGCCTCAAGAGTAAACAGAGCTGTCCCAACTGGGGGGATTTTGTGGATTAATTTGATATTTGCATGTTCCAGGAAACCTGGGCAACAGAGGAGACTATGCGTGTGGGGTTTGCATCTTTTAAAATACCTGCCATATCATGGGGATGGGGTAGACAGTCTGGAGGGTTATGTTCCTGGGTAGGCTCCCATCTGGGTTGCACAGTCACCCTGGTGGAGTCCCCCTCTGATGACATCCTGTGTATTATGTTAACCTTTTCACCAAGCCTAAAACTAGTTTTAGTCAATGTCTACTCTAGGCCTGTAAGGATTGGCCAAGAATGGTTGACTCTAGACAAACTAGATGGCTTAATCTCTAGCTTTCCCAAAAATGCTTTGGTAGTTTTGGGGGCAACTTTAACTGCCAATTCGAGTCAATGAAAGATCTTAACGGCTCACCATCCACAGAGGAGGATGAGTTCTGGTCCATCCCCGAGTCTAACATCTCTCCAATTAGGGCTTGGACACCGCTGGCACTCCAGATTAATTCATTTACTCTAAAACACTCTCTGAGAGCCTGTAATGGCCGAACTAGTTCTGACTCTCCTGGGAAGTATACATCCAACAGGGTGGGACACTCTTCCATCATAGATTACATCCTGGTAGAAACCAGGATGTGGGGCAGGGTTGTTGATTTTAAAAAACGGCCCTCTTATTTGAATCCATCATACCCATTCTTGTGGAACTGGTGGAGCTTGTAACAATAGATGGCACTGTGGTATCCACAGTAGATGTTGCCAAGATCCATGAGACCTTGACCGCTAAGCTGGTGGATACATTCAGGCCAGTGGGCACCCAGGGACAAAGGTTAAGCGGACTTGGTTTAACAGTGGCTGTCGAGAGGCAAAGAAGGCCTTGATTGAGGCTATAAAATCCAAGAGCAGCACCCAAATAAAAGCAGCGAGTGCCTTTTACAAAGCCACTATTGCACTCGCAATAAAATCCTGGGACATGGATAAATGGGCAAACCTGAAACTGGCCCTAGCGGCCAAAGACATGAAAGCCTTATGGAACATTGTATCCACAGGTAGCAGCAACGGAAAGGCGGCTTTGGAGCTAAACATAGCGGCTGATAGCTGGAAAGAGTACTTCCAGGTCCTCTATGCTCCACTGGAGACTGAGGCCAGAAGTCAGATCCTAGCAGCCCAGCCACCATTGAACTCCAATGTAGAGACCCCGGAGTCAACCTTGGCAGAAGTCACCCGAGCTGTAAGTAGAATAGCTCCTGGTGAAGCCCCAGGTTTGGATAAGATACCAGGGGATCTTTTCCATGCCGAGCTAGTATCTGGGGTCCTTATTTGTGGGTGCTTTTCAATGCCATCCTACAAGGGATGGCACTCCCCTCTACCTGGGCTGGAGCTGAGATACTTCCAGTATACAAAAAGGGTCCCCTCTACTACCTACCAACTACAGGCCGATCAGTTTGATTGATGTATCGCTAAATGTTTTTGCCAGGATCTTACTTGATCACCTGCAGACCTGGCTGGAGGAACACAAGGTTATGAGCCCATTACAAGCTGGCTTCTGGGAAAAAACATCCACCATTTACCAAATCTTCAGGCTCCAACTCCGCTATTGGAAATCAGTGTACCTGGAAGGTGGCAGTCTTTATCTGGTCTTTGTGGATCTCAAAAGTGCCTTTGATCTGGTCCCTAGAAACGCACTGTGGGTGGTACTGAGTGATCTTGGGATTCCCCATTATCTGTTGAATATGTTGAGAAGACAGCTTGATGGCAACTATGCCCAAATTAGATATGGGAGGCATGGGGAACTCACGCTGCCTATTCCAATCAACAGGGGAGTTAGACAGGGCTGTGTGCTCGCCCCAACCTTGTTCTGTATTTACATCAACGGACTGGTAGGTGCGCTAAGCGGACTGAAGGACATAGATGCCCCCAAGTTAGCACACAAGTTAATCCCTGCAATGATGTTGGCAGATGATACCCTCCTGCTTTCTAAATCTCTGATGGGCATCCAGAGAATCCTTGATGGGTTCTGTGAGTTTTGCAGACTTAGGGGTCTGGAGATCAATGTACAAAAGACAAAATATATGGTCTTCAACCCTCCTAGCTCAACTCGCCCCAACCTACATATGAATGGTGTCCAACTGGAGCGGGTATCTGTTTTTGATTACCTAGGTCACACCCTAACAGAAAAAATGGACTGGGGCCCCCAAATTGATAGGTCAAGCCTCGAGCTGGCCCAGACTGCTGGCGGGCTGGCCAAGCTCTACAGAAACTCTTTTCACAAGCTTGTAGGCCCGGTCATAGAGATCTATAAAACCCAATTAAGGAGTGCTGCCCTGTATGGTGCCGAACTCTGGGGGCATCGCCTCCCCAAGACAGTTTCCTTAGACAGCTGTTCGGTCTATCAGTGAGCTCCCCACTAGTTCCACTGCGATTGGATCTAGGGGTGAGACCCATCGCAGAGGAAATTGGCTGTAGTCCCCTACTCTTTTGGCGGCGCTTATGGGTGACCCCTGAACTGGCAGAATACAGGTCTGAGCTCCAAGAATTATTGGGACTTTCTGGCATAGGTAAGCTGGCTTGGTTTGCACACATTAAGAAAGGTCTCCACATCTTAGGTAGAGATAATCTATGGAATAACCCAGAGTCTGCTTGTGCGGCAATCTCGCGCAATCAATTAGTTAGCAGCTATAGGGGGGGAAAAGTCACCCAACTCTATGAAAACTCTGCCACTGGTTCCCTTACAGCTAATTTTTTGCTAATAAAGGATATGTACAATCTAGAGCCATGTTTAGATGAAATACAACCGGCCCTAGCTAGGAAACTGTACGTACAATTCAGGCATGGTTCTCTCCCTCTGCATGCTTTTACTAATAAATGGTCCGGCAGTTCCATCTTGGGGTGCACAGCCTGCAGTAGGGGAGAGGAGACTGAATTTCATGTATTCTTCTTTTGTCCTGGCTATCAAAATATTAGACTCAGATGGCTGGTTCAATTGTGCAGGAACCTAGGTATACGACATTGTGAAGAAGCATTTAGGCTCCTAAAATACAACACACAAATGCCAATTGTCTATGCTGCATCCCGTTTTTTAAGTTCTATGTGGTGGGCGCGAAAGGTCTTTTTAGGAACTAGTAATGGATTTTATACTGATTGATTTTTAACTGTTATGTACAACCCAATCTTGTTTTATCCGGGTTTTAGCTCTTTTTAATCTGCTTTTTTACATTTTGTATATATCTGTGAATGTTCTTTTATGGTCCACTGACCGAAATAAAGAAAGATTGGATTGGATTGGAAACATCTGGTAATATTAACATGAATGATGGATTGAATTGCTGGCTGAGTTGCAACTTGGTACATGCGCAACGCAAACCTTAAGTGAGATTTATGAAGCCATGCAAGGCCACTTTGCATGGCGCTGAGTGGCTCCATACATCTAGAGTAAAGCAACGAAGCACAAATCACTGAGTAGCCTTACTCTGCCCTGGGAGGGCAATCCATGGGGGTTGAGTGGGTGTTCCCATGCAACTCACATGGTTTTTGACTCATTCTCAGATTTACCAGAAATGGTAAACCTGGTAATGCGCCCAAAAGATATGCCTTCCCAGGGGAGGCGTAACAAGGTGAAATATCTTTCTTTCTCGTTGTTACTTCCACTTACAGAGGAATATGCCACTCAGGATTGTTTGTGTGCAGGAAAGTGTCCCATTCTGCACAAAAACAATCCTGGATGCAACGGAGGCACCCTTGCACCATTGTGCAAGGGTGCCTGCATTGGCACTAGGCTGCCAAAAGGGTGCCAGCGCAGGGGAAAAGGCAGGAATGTGCCATATTGACTTAAATACAGAGCATTCCTTCCCTTTCCCTGTCACGCAGCACAGCAAGGTGACTTGCTGCGCTGCACTGTGTGTCAAGTTGATAAATCTACTCCTAAGTTTCCTAAACGTGAATTCAAGTGCCTACTGTGTTGCTTCTTAAATGTTTGCTAGCAAGAGGCGTGTAATGTTTACCCTGCAGGTGATAATGTAGCACACCTTCTGATTTATATCCTTTGTGAAATTTATAAAATGTCCTGGTTTATTTTGCACTACAGCTATGCAAAGTTTTTCTACATATTGTGAGTTACTTAATACTCAATGGTGAGATAGTCTTCACGTAAACCAAAACCAGAAAAGCTGGAAAATGTTTTTTTCTGCATGTTTTCTTTTTCCCATACCTTTTCTATACACAATGATACTGTACACAAGAAATCTGTTTTCTGGGAACTATATTTTATGTACAATCATTTTGCTAGTGTAGTATAAATTATCACAAAACTTATGATTGTCATGCTGATGTGGCCAGGCAACAAACTTCAGAACCTGTGCAAAATTGCAAGTTATTCCTCAAACCTTCAGGAAGATTGCAAACCACCTCTGTAGGAATCCATGCATCCATCCATCACTTTTGAGGTCTTACACTCACTTTTGAAAACTACTGTCATTGTTGGTTTTTACAAAGACTATCTATTGACCCACTCACTTCTCCAACTGGCACAGGGACTTACTCCTTTCTTGACTCAAACTTTCTTGTTTTCAACATTTAATGATTTTTTTTCAACCCAAAACATTTACAATCTACTACTGACTGGTCTCTTGGCAACAATAAACCAAACAGACCTTAGTTGTTGTCTTTGACAACCCCCCATGGAGAAATCTCTTCTATCCTATCCTTCTTGACATCCTTCTTCTTATCTCGTTCCGCTGATTCTTCTATCTCCTCTTGGTGTAAAAAACAAATATGTCTTCTCCTTAACCTCCTCAAACCAGCATCAGCTGGTCTTCTGGAATTTGTAATTGAGTGGCAATGAGGGTCCAGTGTTAAATCCATCTATAACATACATTTTTCTAAAGACATCACTGGTCTGCTAGCATACTGAGAAAGATTATTGACCTAATACAATATGGCGCAAGATTCATGATATTTAGAGGCAAATTATTAACCGACAAATTTTAAGAAGGTTAAATTAGTCCGTTCTTCATTCACATAAAATCAATTTGTTGTCAGAATATAGTTGAGATTAAGGCTCAGAGAGGCTGCTGGGAAGGGAATTTTAAACCCTTACCAGGTGCGGCCTGTGCAGGTAAGAGCTGTGGGGCCGGGTTGGAGGGGGATTCGACAGACGACCACGAGGGAAAGCTAAATAAATAATTAATTTTCCCTCGTCATCGTCTGTCGAAATCCCCTCCCACCCGGCCTCACTGCTCTTACCTGCACGGGCCACTGCTGACCCTTACTTTCCTTTGAGGATTATCTTTTTCAACAGTGGCAATGGATGGAGACCATTGTCAACAGCACCAATTCAATGCGATACTCAACAGTCTGGTAAATTTTGCATCGTTTGTAATCAACTGTATCAATTCATCACAAAGCTGCAGAGATTACAATCCCTTGTACGTCACTGGGAGAAGTCTTATGAACAGGGTAAGTAGGATAAAGGTACTGGTCCAGGAAATGAAGCAGGATATAATGGAGTCAGATGCAAGAGTCAGATGCAATGGATAGAATTTTAAGAAAGAAGGGAATCATAGATGGCAGGAAGCTGGAACAAGGAAGGATAACAGTGTGCTCTAAGTTATTTTGACTTACTTATTCTAGAAATTGAGCATTGTGCTCATTTATACTAACCAGATATAATTTTGCCCTACGATCAGTAGGAGACAGATAAGGTCTTTGCAGCTGACGTGTCAGGTAGATGCAGGTATGGCCAATCAGTTGCAGTATTTTGGAAAACTCTTTGTTAGATCTTGCCACCTGATGCACTGGTTATTTGATTGTCTCATGTTTGTTACTCCACTTTCTCATGTTTCCCTGCATGAAAGTGGTCTTTTTTTGCAATCAACTGTGGGTTCTTCTGGACTGATGGGCGCCATGCAACTTAAACAGGGCTGACTGTCAATGGGACTTCTTGCATAAGCCCTAGCTAATACTTTCCACCTTTACCTTTATTTTACTTGTCATTCCTTCTAAAACTTTATTCATAGAAAACAATTTTGCCTATCTGTCATTTATAAACCTTGCCCACAGTCTCCAGCCCCAAAGTCAAATATTTTGTTTGCTGTTCAATATGTCATATATGGCAAAGTGTTGATTTTAAAATGGGCAACTGTAACAAGCCCTACTGAAGGGCTCACTGAGAAGCACTGAGCAAATATCACCATTTTCTTCATAAGAGGGAGATGGGTGGTAGACATTCTTATTCAGACCCATATATCTTGGTTGAAATTCAGTGAGCTAGGGCCATTCCTCAAATGTAGAAGGAATGTACATCTTTTTTGGGGAAAACTGAACCTCTGCACATTAAACTCTCACAATCAAAGGGGTTGTTGGATCATTTTATAGATCTGTGTGTTATGGTTCAAGAGCTAGAATCTTAGCGCATGATTTAGAGCTTGACTGGTAGCTTTTATACCTGCAGTCATGTCAGGTTACAATCAACCATATTTAGTTATCCACAAGGCACTGGATGTTTCACCGCATACATGACTGCCTCTGCCAATGGAAAAATTATAGCAGAAAATCGACCATTGCACATATTTCCTGGGGGAATTTCGGCCAGCAGATAGAAGCTCCTGTAAAATGGACCCCTAAACTGAGGGTTAATTGTCAGTGCCTACTCTGTCTCCTAAACTCACCAACACAGCGTGAATAAGCATGACCCAAAATGCGTAGATCCGCACTCTCTCTAACAACACTATACTCATCCGACAATACAGTGCACTAGTATAGCTAATTATAGTATGGTATAAATACTTGACGTCCAAATCACAACTTCACCATCAAAATATGAAATTATCCATCACTGAAATATCTGTATCAATAACAACAAACTTTATCTAGACTATAATGGCATGCAGCTAATCTGACTACTAACTCAAGTAGTGTAGCTTATAATACCACAATGAAACACTTTACAATTAGTAACTAACTCTGGGCTCATGGAGTAGTGAAACACCTGTCCGCAGAATGCATAAACCCCCCCCCCCCCGTCAGGGGTAGTTAAGGCTATATGCATTCACAATGCAATCCAGTGCCATTTCAGGTCTCCCTTAACATGCTAAGAATATTTCCCAGAAAGTCACCATAAACATCTTTCTATAGAAATCAGCAACAAGTTTCCTGGTGTTTGTCAAAGGACACCTTTGACAAACATTGTTATTACCCGCCTATTTGTGAGGCATTTTTCCCTGGAAAGGGCAGCTTTGAGATGTAGAAGCCATTGTGAAATTCAAACGGGTCCTCTGTTTGGAACACCTCGGAATGTT
Source organism: Calotriton arnoldi (assembly GCA_963921515.1). Taxonomy (NCBI): domain Eukaryota; kingdom Metazoa; phylum Chordata; class Amphibia; order Caudata; family Salamandridae; genus Calotriton; species Calotriton arnoldi. The sequence continues at coordinate 168,677 of CAWUFW010016947.1, read as the reverse complement.
TTACCCGTTTTCAGCCAATTCAAGCCGTAATTGTGCCAAACAATATTGAGTTATACGTAAAACATTCAGAAACAGGAAAACACAAATATAGTTGAAAGCTCAGGCTGCCCAGAATTTCTCAGCCAAAGATCAGCAAAAGGAAACTTGAGAAATTATTGATAAAGCCATTTTTTGGGGGATTGAATCTATATTTTTGTCTTGCAGCAGCAATATTTTATGTGCCATTCGTTGCCCAACCAGTCTGTTCTTTCCTAGGAAAGACGTGGTAAACGTGACCTGGTGGTTAATAAGTGGACTAGCGCATAATCTCAACATAAGAGACACAGATAGAGATTGGAGTAGTAGGCTTTAGCGGCTGTCTGTTTGCAATCACAAATAAATTCCCCTTTACAAATGCCATTCGCACCGCATCAGTGAAAGTCAAACCATTTTTCTGAGGATTTTCAGTATTCATCAAGTGAAATCTAATCTAGCCGTTCTTCTTTGCTCTCTTACCCTGCTTTGTCCTTCCTTATCTACTCTTGTAATGTGGCTAGACAGCAGGCGCGGCCGGTACAGGTAAGAGTGGTGGGCGCGAGCGGAGTGGGGGGGAGTCCACATACGACGGGATAGGGAAAATGAAATAAATAAATAAATAAAACCACTTACCTTGCGCTCGCTGCATCGCCGTAGAATATTGAGAAAGATTATGGACCTAAATATTTATTGTATTTTCCCTATCATGTCGTATGTCTGCCTCGCCTCACTGCTCTTACCTGTACCGGGCGTGCCTGCTAGACAGTGACAAAGGACTCTGCTGATTAAGGGAAATAGGTCGTGGCAGAAGAAAGGAAAAGGAAAGACAAGTAATGAGACCAGCATAGTGAGAGATATATAGATGAGCTACAGAGATAGGTGAGGTAGGGAGAGACGTTAAGGTAAAGAGAGATAGGTGAAGTAGCCAGGAAGAAAAAAACAAAAGCAGAATGAGGTAGCGGTAGGTGGAGAAAGAGAAGATAAGAGATTAAAAGGTTTTAAAATGAGGTAGAGAGTGAGAGGTGGAGAGAACTAGACATAAGGTGAAAGAAATATAGTGATATGTGGAGGAGAGGGTTACACAGAGACAGGATGCAGAGAGTGGTTGTAGGAAAGTGGGTTTATGTTGCAGTAACCCCCCCCACTTTTTGCCAGATTTCTGATGCATTTGACTTGATGTGCTATGGGTCCATGCCAATCAGGTTCCCAGGGCCTGCATTCTTTCCCAAAACTGTACCTTTGTACCCTTAAGTAGCACCTCTCTGGCCACATGTAAGTCCCTTGTAAAAGGTACCATGGGTACCAAGGGCACAGTGACCAGGGAAGGCCACTAAGGGCTGTAGAACATTTTGTGCCATCCTTAGAGGTCCTGTATCTTAACACACACACACTGCCAGTGCAGGCTGGGTGTTTTGGTGCAGAAAAAAGTGAAGAGTCGACATGGCACGTGTGCCATGCCTGCAACCCACTGCCTATGGTATAGGTAAGAACCCCTTTAGCTGGGTGCACTATGCCATTGGTGAGGGTACAGTTGCATGAGCACTGTACCCCTACAGTGTCTAAGTGCAATAAAGCCATAAAGTGTATCTGGTCTGTTAGTTTGTCATTACGAACTCCACAGCGCCATAATGGCTTTACTGAATTCTGAGAAGTTTGGTATCAGACTTTGCAGCATAATAAACCTACACTGATGCCAGTGTGGGATTTATTATACAATCTTCTTAGAGATGCCCCCTGGAAAATGACCAGCAGCCTCTGGTGGGTTCCCTGACTGGTAAACACCAGCCTGCCACCACGAGACATGTGTCTGGACCCCTGGGGTGGAAGTCTTTGCTCCCTGGGCCCAGAAACAAAGCCTTTTTTTGGGAGGAGGTGGTCACACCTCCCCCAGGTCAGGAAGAGCCATCTGTGGCAGGGGAGCTTCAAAGGCCTTGCGACTTTGTAATGCAACCCCCAGCCTCTCCTGCTATCAGGAGCAGGCACCTTTCCTGTCTCCCCTCCTTTTCGGCGAGAAGACAGGCGGGAAAAATTAGAACAGCCCAGAAGGTGTGCCCACCTCTGCCAACCCCACCCCTCAGGTGGGGGAGGCGAGGTGAAGCCCACTCTTCAGTGCCCGACATCTTATGGCAGGCACTCTCCAAACAGTGTTAGGGATTGTGCCCACTCCCCCACATGGGGTGAGCACACCATAGGTGTAGTCACCCTAAGGTCAGTAGCTCATTGGCTACTGTTAGACTTGGCTTTTTCAGCGGGTTTACCCCCAGACTTTTTGCTTTTTGGCCTCCTGTTTTTGACCCTGTGTGTGTTGGTTTTAGGACTCTGGGCACTTTACCACTGCTAATCAGTGCTAAAGTGCATATGCTCTCTGTGTAAATTGTGTTATGGATTGGTGTTTCCATGATTGGCCTATTTGATTTATGTGTCAGTCCCTTGTAAAGTGCACTGAGAGTGCCAGGGCCTATAGATCAAATGCTGTTGGTGGGCTGCAGCACTGGATTGTGCCACCCACGCAAACAGCCCGTAAAGTGTAACTCTGGCCTGCCATTGCAGAGCCTGTGCGCAGCCTGGGGCTGCCATGTCGACTTGGCAAGTGCACACACTTGCAAGACCCTAAACCTTCCCTTTTCTACATGTTAGTCACCCCTAAGGTAGGCCCATGGTACCCCTGTGGGCAGGGTGCATTGTATGTGAAAGGTAGGACATGCCCTGGTGTGTGTGGCATGTCCTGATAGTGAATTACAGCCTATTTCGTTTTTCACTATTGCAAGGCTACCTGTTCCCCATAGGCCAGAATGGGCAGTTTTGATTATTACAGCTTATAATCCTAACTGACCCAGGGAACATGGTAGAAATTCGAGTTTAGTATGCCTGGACTCAGAATGATAAAATGCATCTTTTAGTGAAGTTGGTTTTAACATTCTGTGTTTGAAAATACCACTTTTAGAAAGTGGGTATTTTCTTGTCTAACCATCCAAGCCTGCCTCTGCTAGGTTGTGTATTCCTTGTCTGGAGTGTGAGTGACAGGGGCTAGGGGATGCCATGAGACAGGGTGAGTCAGCACAGGGCTGAATAGCAAGATCTACATGTAGATGGGTGGGAGGAGTTGCACCTGGGACCTGAATAGGGCTGTGCCTTCCCTCCACAATGCTGGCTCCACCTCCTGTGGTGCGTCTGATGTCCCTGGCCTGCACTGTGAAAGGAAAGAAGGAGACTTGTCAACAAAGTGCTCCAGGACTGACCAGAACTGGTTTGGACTAGGCAAAGGCCTCTCTGCCTTCAGAGGACAAAGAGAAATTGAGGATAAAAAGGGGGACCCAAACCCCAGAAAATTAGAACTCTTTTGGATCAAGAAGACTGCCAAGAAGAAGAGCTGGAGAAGCTGTGAGGAGGAACTACCACTTTGCTGTGTGCTTTGCTGTGTTGGCCTGCAGTGGCTGCTTCTGTCTTGGGCAGTGAAAGGACTGGAACTGAACTTTCTGCAATCTACTTTGTGAGTGTCTCCAAGGGCTTGAGGTAGAGCTTGCCCCCCTGTTCAAGAAGTCTCAGGAACAGCAAAGACTTCAAGTTCTTCTGCCCTCAGCACTGGGGACTGTGTGTTTTGTGCTGCAACAGAAGAAAAGCAACTCGACGATGTCGATGACGCCGCTGCCGACTCCGTGTCCCGACGGCACCGCAGAGGGCACCGCCGCAACGCCGCACCGCGACCCTGGTCTCACCGACGACGCCTGCTGACGCCGCCACCGAGCCGCTGCTCGCACCGCGACCTGTGGGCACCGCACTCCGCACCGCCTCGCTTCACGACGACGCCGTTGCCTTCCCGATGACGCCGCTCCACGCCGGACTCGACGCCACTGCTTGCACCGTGGTTCGGGGGCACCGCTCGTAAGTTACACGACGCACCGCCCTCATCCCGCACCGCAGCCTTGGCCCACCGACGCCGGTGCCATCGACTCCCGTTCGTCAGCCGACGACAGCGCAGCAGCTACGACGACGCCGCTGTTGCACCATGACCTGCCAGCACCGTGACGAGCACCGCCTTCATCTCACACCACGACCCTGGTCTCACCGACGACGCCATCCGACGCCGCCACCGAGCCGCTGCTCGCACCGCGACCTGAGAGCACCACACGCCGCACCGCTGCACTTCGCACCGCAGCACCCGACGCCGGCCGACGCCAGCGCTCCTGACTTCAACAGAGGAGATCGATCTGCAACGCGTGTGACTTCGAGGGCCCCGACGACGCCGCACCGACCTCCAGAACCGACGCCTGCGGACACCGTGTTTTCGGAAGCTCACGCGAGGTCATCGACGCCCTGCATTACTGAAAGGTACTGTTTGCGGGTCTTCCCGACACCGTAGTTGACCCGCGACGCCGCGGTCAGCCAGAACTGTTTTGATTTGTTTGTTCACGACGCCGTGATAGCCCTGGACGGAGCTATCGACATCAAGGAACTGTTTTTAAAGACATTTTGAGAAGTAACTATTTCTGAAGTACTGTACAGTGGATTTTTATCGTATTTGGTCTTGTTTAAAGTATATAAAAATATTGGATATTTTTCTAAACTGGTGTGGTGTCAGTTTGTAGTGCTTACACTGTATTACTGTTGGTTTGGTGCAAATGCTTTACCCACTGCCTCTAGAATAAGCCTGACTGCTCGTGCCAAGCTACCAAGGGGGTGAGCAGGGGTTATTTTAGGAGTGTAACTCCCTTACCCTGACTAGGAAGAAGGGTCCCTACTTGGACAAAGGTGCAAGCCCTTGCCAACTAGAGATCCCATTTCTAACAGTGGTTGTCAGCGGTGAGGATAGGACTTGTGTTTGCACTTGACTTACAGTGATTGGTGTGCACTACTACCATATCGCAGACCATTACGTACCACTTACAGGCTCTTTTTCTTTTTGGCCTATTTTTGATCTTGCCAATTTGAACTTGCTACTTCATCATACCTGAATCAAGAGCATCATCAGTTGCATCCTGGGAAATTGCCTTTGAGGAGGATAGGTTGGAATCCTACAACAGGAAGGAGTTGAAAGTGATTTGTAAAAACCTGAAAGTCCAAATCAGAGGCCTCACTAGGAAGGAGGAGCTACAAAAGGCGCTGAGGGCCTGGGTAGCAGCCAGACATGCCAGTGGGCAGCCTGGTGATCTCAGTGGAGAGGCGGAGGAGCCTATTCCTAGGATGGATGTGCTTTTGGGAGGGGGGGACCCTCCAGGCAAGGCAGCAGTGGCTTGTCCCTAGAGGAGCTGGAGGACAGGCGGGAAGCAAGGAAGTTCGAATTACAGAAACTCAGGATGGAAAGTGAGAGGGAAGACAAAAGAATAGCCATGGAGGAAAAGAAAATTATACTAGATCATGAGCTTAAAATGAGAGAGCTGGAGCTGGATTGGGAAGCCGGTAGGGCTTTGTCCAGCCCAGATGGTGGCAGCAAAAGTGTAGTGTCCAGTACTGAGGATGAGGTAGACACACACACAGATTTGGGGCCCTACTTCAAGGAGGGGGTTGACATACACCAAGGGGTTCAGGATTGTGAGGTAACTCCAGTGGTGCTCAGTGTCCCTGAGGTGGATTGGGGAACTGGAACAGGGGATCATATTCCTGGTAGTGGGAGGGACACTCTACTGACTCTAGATGAGAGGTGCAGGGAGAGGGGTTCCCCCATGGTAGAAGCCCTGGTAAGTGAGTATGAAGACCAGCCAGAAGAGTATGGGTTGAGGGACAGCAACAGTCAGACATTGTCTCGCCAGTCTTGTGAGAATGTTGTGGGGTACTTTTCTGAGGCACTGGATGGTTGGGTGAAGGGCAGTTTGGTTAAAACCTGTGTGGGGCTGTGTGATTCAATTGTTGGAGAGCATATTTTAAGTCCCTGTTTTCCAGAGCTATGCCAACACCCAGTGGAGTGTGAGTTCTCTGACCCCAGGGAGCTTGCACTGGAGGCAGACCTTTTGGTGGATTCCAGAGGGTCTGGAGAAGCATCTGGGGGTGATCCTGGAGGAAGTGGCTTAGGTATTTCCCAACCAAGAGTGGTGGGAAAGGTTTGTAATAGCCCAGATAGGTCCTGGTGTCATGGGAAGGGTGTAGGGACTCACGTCCTGTCTCTGCAGAGAAGGAGTGAGAATGGGCTGCGGCCCAAGGTGCCCAAAACCCGGTCCCGGAGCCTCGGTGGTTCCAGGAGGGAACCCCAGGTGGGGAGCCTAGACTGTACTGGTAGGCCGTCCGTTGAGGGAGATCTCCTACTGACAGGAGAACCTGGAGCATCTGTAAACAGAGCTCCAGTGGTTCTGGTGTCTGGCAGTACCGCTCCAGTTGGGAGGGTGCAGAAGTCCAGAGTGAGGGGTGAGAGGGGGATGTGTTCCCCAGTGGGAGAACCAGTGAGTCAGAGGCCAGCCAGAAGGGCTGAGCCTCCTAGCAGTGACCATGGTGACACCACTTCTGTCCTGGGGGATCTTTGCGCACTGTCAGGTGGACAGTGGTCGGGAGATCTGCGCCAGGCAGACTGTCACGCAATACATGAGTCATGTGTTGCCCTCAGGGGGGGTATGCGTGCTCCCAAGGAAGTCCTGGTGCGCCAGGCAGGTGCTCAGCTGCAGGGTTCAGTCCCTGGGTTGGGAGGCCAGGTTCAGGTCCTGCAAGACCTGGAGGGAAGGACGACTGTAAGCAGTGTCCTGACCGGTTTGTCTTCTAGGGGTACCACTCCAGGTGGGAGGGTACAGAACTCTGGAAGGGGGTGCAGAGGGAGGGAGTCCTCGCCTCTGACCCCGGTTCAACCTGAGGGTTTAGATCCAAGGGTGGTGAATCAGTTGCAGGGTCAAGGCCCTGAACTGGTGGAAGAATTGTGTAGGAGGTCTGGTTCCAGCATCCTGACAGTTTTTGGTTCTGGGGGTGCTTTTCCTGGGAGGAGAGGGCCGGACCCCAGAAGGAGAGGTAAGGGGAGGAGAGCCTCGCCCGAGACCTCTGGTGAACCTGAGGGTGCAGACCCTAGGTTGGAGGATCAGTGGTTCTTTAGAACTGCACTGATAAGAGGAAGAGTGGAGTATGGTTACTATGTACCAGGGGTTACTGCCCCCCACTCTGTTAGTTGGCAAAGACCAGAGACATCTGGATGGCCTAGGGCCTGGTCCTGGCCATCCATTGAGGGTGATCCCCTAGTGTCTAAGGAACTGGGGGGGACTGCTGTAACGAGCATCCCACCGGTTCCGGTGTCTGGCAGCCCCGCTCCAGTTGGGAGGGGGCATGAGTCCAGAGAAAAGGGTGAGGGGGGGTGCTGTCCCCAGTGGAAGGACCAGTGGGTCAGGGGTTGCCCGCTCTGAGGTCAGAGCACCCCAAGACTGACCCTGGTGAGGCCACTTCTGGCCTGGGGGGTCGTCATGCTCTGTCAGGTGGACAGGAGGCTGGAGACCTGCACCAGGCAGACTCTCGCACGACTCATGAGGAGTGTGTTTCACTTGGGGAGGGTTGGTGTACTCCCCCGGAAGTCCTGGGTTGCCAGGCACAGGTTCAACCTAAGAGTACAGACCCTGGGTTGAAGGACCAGGTTCAGGGTGTCCCCCCTGACCTGGAGGAAGGGGTGACTGCTAACAGTGCCCCTACCAGTTTGTCTTTTGGGGGTACCGCTCCAGGTGGGAGGGTACAGAGCCCCAGGGAGGAGGACCGGGTGTGGAGGAGGCCACCCCAGTCCCCTGTCCAGCCTAAGGGTACAGACCCTAAGCTGGAATCCCAGTTGCAGGATAGAACCCCTGAACTGGTGGGCAAACTGTGCAGGACACCTGCCACAGGTGCCCTGACAATTCTGGAAGGGGGTACCGCTCCAGGTGGGAGGGTACAGAGCCCCAGGGAGGAGGACCGGGTGTGGGGGAGGCCACCCCAGTCTCCTGTCCAGCTGCCGGGTACAGGCCCGGGGTTGGTGGGTCAGTGTCAGGATGTCATACCTGACCTGACAGGAGGGAGAGTGGACCAAGGGTGCCAGGCACCTGGGGCTACCGCCCCCCACTCTCTGACGCCACAGAGGTTAGAGAGCCCTGAGAGGCATAAGGCCTGGGTCTCCCCACTGACAACTGTCGGTAGCCACTGTGGCTTACTGTCCTGGTGGACAGAGTTGCCCCTGGGAGGGGGACAGGAGTCACACCCCGGGGTGGACTGGGCCACACCACGGTGTTGGCCATGTGGGCACTGTCGGCCTGTTGGGACACATCTGTGAGCAAAGTAAGTTTAGGCGCTGCACAGATGGGGTTCACAGGTGAAGAGAAGGGTACCCCATGGGTCAGCTTAGTGGGCCCTGAGAGTATGGATAGAGGAATCCAACTGGGTTTAGAAAGGCGTAGAACCAGAACGTGCCCCCGCTGTTGTGGGCCAGGTCTATGTTCTATCGCCCCAAGCAGGGAAGTCCATCAAGGGATTGATTAGTCTACCCTGGCTTTAGGCTGGGAGGGGTTGTGTTAGACTTGGCTTTTTCAGCGGGTTTACCCCCAGACTTTTTGCTTTTTGGCCTCCTGTTTTTGACCCTGTGTGTGTTGGTTTTAGGACTCTGGGCACTTTACCACTGCTAATCAGTGCTAAAGTGCATATGCTCTCTGTGTAAATTGTGTTAGGGATTGGTGTTTCCATGATTGGCCTATTTGATTTATGTGTCAGTCCCTTGTAAAGTGCACTGAGAGTGCCAGGGCCTATAGATCAAATGCTGTTGGTGGGCTGCAGCACTGGATTGTGCCACCCACGCAAACAGCCCGTAAAGTGTAACTCTGGTCTGCCATTGCAGAGCCTGTGCGCAGCCTGGGGCTGCCATGTCGACTTGGCAAGTGCACACACTTGCAAGTCCCTAAACCTTCCCTTTTCTACATGTTAGTCACCCCTAAGGTAGGCCCAAGGTACCCCTGTGGGCAGGGTGCATTGTATGTGAAAGGTAGGACATGCCCTGGTGTGTGTGGCATGTCCTGATAGTGAATTACAGCCTATTTCGTTTTTCACTATTGCAAGGCTACCTGTTCCCCATAGGCCAGAATGGGCAGTTTTGATTATTACAGCTTATAATCCTAACTGACCCAGGGAACATGGTAGAAATTCGAGTTTAGTATGCCTGGACTCAGAATGATAAAATGCATCTTTTAGTGAAGTTGGTTTTAACATTCTGTGTTTGAAAATACCACTTTTAGAAAGTGGGTATTTTCTTGTCTAACCATCCAAGCCTGCCTCTGCTAGGTTGTGTATTCCTTGTCTGGAGTGTGAGTGACAGGGGCTGGGGGATGCCAGGAGACAGGGTGAGTCAGCACAGGGCTGAATAGCAAGATCTACATGTAGATGGGTGGGAGGAGTTGCACCTGGGACCTGAATAGGGCTGTGCCTTCCCTCCACAATGCTGGCTCCACCTCCTGTGGTGCATCTGATGTCCCTGGCCTGCACTGTGAAAGGAAAGAAGGAGACTTGTCAACAAAGTGCTCCAGGACTGACCAGAACTGGTTTGGACTAGGCAAAGGCCTCTCTGCCTTCAGAGGACAAAGAGAAATTGAGGATAAAAAGGGGGACCCAAACCCCAGAAAATTAGAACTCTTTTGGATCAAGAAGACTGCCAAGAAGAAGAGCTGGAGAAGCTGTGAGGAGTAACTACCACTTTGCTGTGTGCTTTGCTGTGTTGGCCTGCAGTGGCTGCTTCTGTCTTGGGCAGTGAAAGGACTGGAACTGAACTTTCTGCAATCTACTTTGTGAGTATCTCCAAGGGCTTGAGGTAGAGCTTGCCCCCTGTTCAAGAAGTCTCAGGAACAGCAAAGACTACAAGTTCTTCTGCCCTCAGCACTGGGGACTGTGTGTTTTGTGCTGCAACAGAAGAAAAGCAACTCGACGACGTCAACGACGCCGCTGCCGACTCCGTGTCCCGACGGCACCGCAGAGGGTACCGCCGCAACGCCGCACCGCGACCCTGGTCTCACCGACGACGCCTGCTGACGCCGCCACCGAGCCGCTGCTCGCACCGCGACCTGTGGGCACCGCACTCCGCACCGCCTCGCTTCACGACGACGCCGTGGCCTTCCTGACGACGCCGCTCCACGCCGGACTCGACGCCGCTGCTTGCACCGTGGTTCGGGGGCACCGCTCGTAAGTTACACGACGCACCGCCCTCATCCCGCACCGCAGCCTTGGCCCACCGACGCCGGTGCCATCGACTCCCGTTCGTCAGCCGACGACAGCGCAGCAGCTACAACGACGCTGCTGCTGCACCGTGACCTGCCAGCACCGTGACGAGCACCGCCTTCATCTCACACCGTGACCCTGGTCTCACCGACGATGCTATCCGACGCCGCCACCGAGCCGCTGCTCGCACCGCGACCTGAGAGCACCGCACGCCGCACTGCTGCACTTCGCACCGCAGCACCCGACGCCGGCCGACGCCAGCGCTCCTGACTTCAACAGAGGAGATCGATCTGCAACGCGTGTGACTTCGAGGGCCCCGACGACGCCGCACCGACCTCCAGAACCGACGCCGTGTTTTCGGAAGCTCACCGCGAGGTCATCGACGCCCTGCATTTCTGAAAGGTACTGTTTGCGGGTCTTCCCGACACCGTAGTTGACCCGCGACGCCGCGGTCAGCCAGAACTGTTTTGATTTGTTTGTTCACGACGCCGTGATAGCCCTGGACGGAGCTATCGACATCAAGGAACTGTTTTTAAAGACATTTTGAGAAGTAACTATTTCTGAAGTACTGTACAGTGGATTTTTATCGTATTTGGTCTTGTTTAAAGTATATAAAAATATTGGATATTTTTCTAAACTGGTGTGGTGTCAGTTTGTAGTGCTTACACTGTATTACTGTTGGTTTGGTGCAAATGCTTTACACACTGCCTCTAGAATAAGCCTGACTGCTCGTGCCAAGCTACCAAGGGGGTGAGCAGGGGTTATTTTAGGAGTATAACTCCCTTACCCTGACTAGGAAGAAGGGTCCCTACTTGGACAAAGGTGCAAGCCCTTGCCAACTAGAGATCCCATTTCTAACAGCTACTGACCTTGAGTCCCCTAAAACACCCACTAAATACAATATGTAGGGGCAGCCCTGATTCTAGAAGGGAGATTCTCGCAACCCACAAAGAAGAAGGATAAAAGAAGATGCCCAGCAGAGGAGACTGCAGTGAAGAACTGTCTTAGCCCCAGCCCTACCGGCCCGTCTGCAGTTTCCAGAGATCCTGCGCCAAAAATCGCCTTGTCCTGCAGACAGTGACCTTCAGAACCCCTGGGAGGACTGACAGCCTTCAACAAAGACCGGATTTCTTGTAAACAGCAGCTCTTTTCAAAATAATTACAAAAGAAAGACTCCGAGCCTGCTGAGGACAAAGAAACCCGACGCCTGGAACCACCACTGCACCCGACGCCTACAGCCCAAGTCCGAGCAGCCCACCGGTCCCATCGAGGTCCCCCAGCGCTCCAGAGTCTGAGTCCACCATGGATTGACCCCTCCAGGACTCCCCGACATCGCCTGCAGCCTCTACACGGAGACCACCCACCTGCGAGTAGCCTGATAAGTTGAAATCCGACCTCAAAATGCACCCCTGCTTCCGGCCGCCCTACCGCCCTGCCCCTTGAAGACAAGGATCTGAGGTGCACCTACGTCCCCAACCCTCCAACTTACCTGCCTAGCTGTTGGTTCCTCCTGGAAGACTTCCTGGACTGAGCCTGCAGCTAAAAAAACAAAACCGGCAATCCCCATTTAAAACAACTGGGCACCCGATGCCAAATCAGCACCCTGCACTCGGCCGCCCCTGTGCAGCTGTGGGTGCACCTTGTGTGCTAACTCGGATCCCCCTTTGCCCTGAGCTAAACCCTAGAAGCTTTGCTCCCACATCCAAGTTGCGTGCCCGTGAGCAGTCATCAGCCAGAGGCCCCCTATCCCCCATTGGATAACATTGGGCCTCAGCACTCTGCACCCGGCTGCCCGAGTGCTGCTGAGGGTGTTCTGTGAGTGCATCCTTGACCCTGGGGGAACCAGAAACCCAACTCCCACAACCAAGTACTTACCTTTAAACTGATAACTTTATTTCTTCCCCTAGGATTGCATTGACTGCTTTTCTGTGAAAAAAGTTCTAAGTGTGGAGTTGGAAATTGTATGAGAACTTAAGAAACTGTGTTTACAAAAACTGACTTACTTACCTTTTATTTAGGAAATATCCCAGTATGATATCTAGGTATATTACACTGAGTAGAAAAAGTAATCTGAAAAGTAATCTAAAAAGTAATCACAAAGTAATTGCAAAGTAACTGAAAAGTAATTTCAACTGTTTCTGAACATTTGACCTACCTGTATCTACATTCAACTGCATTCAACTGTATTATCAAAAAGTACTATTTTTACTTACCTGCATCAAGTCTGGCTTAATTTTAAAAACAAAATACAACAAAGAAATATTTTTATACAAAACAATTGGTCAGAGTTCAGTCTTTGAGTGTGTGAAATCATTTCTTGTCTGAGTGTGTACAATAAATGCTTAACACTACCCTCTGATAAAGCCTTACTGCTCGCCCATACTACCACAATTAGAGAGTAAGGTATTATCTACTTTAACCTCTGTAAGCCTTTGGGGATCCACTGGACTCTGTGCACCCTATACCTTACTTTAGTATACTATATACAGAGCCAGCTTCCTACAGTGGTAACATGTAGAGGTGAGTTAGACAGAGATTTATTCAGAGATAGGTAGAGCTGGACAGCTAGAGAGGTGAGGTAGTGAGAAAAGTATGGAGTCTCACAGGGTAGACAGAGAATTGTGAGGTAAAGAGAGAAGAAAAACTTAGACACTTGGGGCCACATTCATCAAACTTTCACGCCGCGCAGCAAGCCACCTCACTGCATTGTGAGAAAGGGCAGGAATGCACTGTATTTACCATTATATGGCACATTTCTGTCCTTTCCTTGTGCTGGCGCACAAACTAATGCCTAGCGCCAAAGTAGGCTCCCTTGCTCTGTGGTGCAAGGGTGTCTGCTTTGCAGACAGGATTGTTTTTGTGCAGGAAGCCCTTCCTGCATAAAAACAATCCTCTGGGTGATTTTCCTCTTTCTATGTATGCTGCACAATAGGAAAGAAATTGAGTTCAAACAGGTGAGTAGGTGTTGATTAGGAAACCCTACAGTGTTAAAAAGGAGACTCTAAATACATGTCTCCTGTTTTAATTTTGAAACTTTCCAAAGGGTCAGCATTACTTTCTGGGAAGGGTTGGTGGAGCAAAAGAAGTTTGATAAGACTGACTAAAGAACAAGCAATGAAAATTCTTAAAGCCAATGGCGTTTGCTTCACTGAAACCTCTACTGTTTCCGAAACTGAGCCTTGTTTAGCATATGATGAGAAAATTGCTATCAATACAATAATACTGCGCGAGACATTTCATGTGCTTTTTCTGTTCCAGGGTCTCCAATACTTTCTTGGACCGCTACTACAGTTTCAGTTGTTTCTGGATTTTATACCAAATTTGATTATCATGCACTTGAAAATTCACATTTTCCAGAACACAGGTCTGCTGACAATATTATTACTGATTCTGCTAGCCGCAGACCACTTCAGAATGCTTCTGTACCCACAAGGTTTGGAGACTTTTATTTGCACTAAAGTATTCAATGTATTTATTATTTATTTATTTATTTCTCTTTCTTTTGTTTCATAAGGGGGAAGGTGATGTTACCTACATTTATTGAATGTAATGCTTCACTGTAAGAGTGTTTCACTGTAAGAGATGTTTAATGTTTATCTTAAATGTTATGCTTTATTGTCACTTACCTGTGCATTGTTATTGTTTGTACTATGCCGGTGTTCTGCACTCTGGAACTTTTCTCTCTGAACTTTTCCAAGCAATGGTTCTCCGAAGCAGTTGCTGCAGGACTTTCATGGAGAAGGGTGCTGTCCAGTGGGCTCCTCATGTTTAAGAATAAACTTGTGTTTTAACTGTAATTTGAATTTGAGGCATTTCTCTCCACAAATTCTAGCAATAAGGATGGGATGAAGAGAGGAAGAAATTAGGAGAAATAAAAATATTTCTTCCGTTATGCCTCACCTGGGGAGGCGTATCAGTTTGATGCATTCCCAGGTCTACCAGTGATGGTAAATCTGGGACTGCATCAAAATCCATGGGTGAACGTGTGGGAACATTCACCCTTCACCCATGGAAAGCCTCCCTGGGGCAAAGTAATGCAACGCAGCGATTTTCACCACGTTGCATTACTCGAGATTTATCAAGGCACGCAAGGTGATCTTGATGTGGCTTGATAAATCTGACTTAATAGTTGCATCGCACTTGCGCCTCATTGCATGGTGCAAGGGTGATAAAAACGGCTTGACAAATATACCCCTTGGTACCGAAATACAGTTCATGTATAGATAGATAGTAGTGAGGCGGACAGAAAGGTAAACTGAGAAAGGTGAAAGCTAGAAAAAGAGATGAGTTAGAGAGAGAGAGAGAAAGAAAGAGAGAGAGAGAGAGAGAATATTTATGAAGTAGAGAGACAAAGGTGTGGTAGAGGAAGGAAGGTGAGGCTAATAGATAGAGAAAGGAGGAAGAGACAGAGAAGTAAAGTAGAGAGATGTAAAAAGAGATAGCTAGATAAGGAGAGTTGAGGAGGAGAGGGTTAGTCGAAATGGAGAAGTGGGTACTGAGAGAGAGGGGGTAATGTTAGAAATAGCAGATGCAGGAGTAGGGAAGGAGAGATATTGAGAAATGAGTAAGGTAATGAGATAGTTGAGCTAAAGGTAACAGAATTAAAAAGAAGGTTAGAAAGAATGGGGAGGTGGAAGTAAGGTAGCAAAAGATGTGTAAGGTAAATTGATTGGAAAAAAGGTGGGGTAGAGAGGTATGAGGTAGCAAGTGAGATGTGAGATAGAGATAGAAAAGAGGAAGAGACCTGTGAGGTAGAGAAGGGGTAAGAGAAAGGAAGAGAAAGGTGAGCTATGGAGAGATGAAGAGTGACAGAGGCGATGTAAAGCAAGATGAGGTTGAGAGAGAAGTGAAGTAGATTAAGGCCGAGACGTTTTAAGGCATGGGCTAAGTGGGCTCTGGCCAAGGGCCCCAGCCTTTCAGGGGGGGCCTGATAGAGCCAGATCTGTTCTGCGGAGTCTTGCCCTTATGGCCTTTAATCATTCTTAAATAGATTGTTTTAGATATCGTTTTCCTTTAATGTATTTTTAATGTGGGTGAAGTGTGAGAGTTTATTACAGACGTTTTGCAAATAAAATCTGTTTGTGTTTCATGCAGCATCTATAAAAAAAGTTTTAGATCAAAACAGGTCCTCAGATAAGAGAAATGGGAGGGTGTCACAGAGATTATTTGCATTAATATTAGTGAGCTGCTGCTATATAACAATATTGGAAACACACATCACTATCCATGAATATTAGATGCAAACACGTAGAATTTAGAGGGAAACAACCTTTAGAACGCATGCATTACATCGCATGCCATTAGATCGCGGTTTTTACAACGAAAGTCGTTACAACGACTTGCACTGGAGGGCGCTATAGGACAAGGAGTAGTTTAAATTACTATCCAACACCTTCCCTACTGTACGTAGGCTGGAGTTGGAATAGTAAATTAAACTACTCCTAAGTCCAGCGCCCTCCAACGCAAGTCGTTGTAACGACTTGCGTTGTTAAAACCGCGATCTAATGGCATGCGATGTAATGCATGCGTGGTATCGTCATACATCCATTAAAAGCTGTCCCGAATAGGGGCCCCCAAAATTCTTAAGATGTCCCTGGATTAAGGAGCAACATATAAAGTTAAGTGAGGTGCAGGAGAGAGAGAGAGAGGTGACGTATAGCGAGGGGTAAAGATGTTGAACATAGGTGCCATCTATGGTAGCGAGAACAGTGAGGTGGTGAGAGAGTGGCAGAAAGTGGTTGGGTAGAAACAGCAGCCTGTGAGAGAGAGAGAAAAAGATGAGGTATACAGATGTGATAGAGAGAGTAGAGATAAAAAGAGAAACAATAGGTGCCTTGGGGTGTGGAAATAGATAGACAAAGAGGGAAAGGTAGAAGGAAGAAGTAGAAGGCAAAGAGGTATAAGATGTGAAATACAGTAAGGAGAGAGTCAGCCAGAAAGAGAGTTAGGGGGGTAGTATAGAGAGGCGACAGAGAGGTGTTCAAAGACCCGGGTAGATACAGAAATGAGTTGGTGAGGAGGGCAGGTATTTAGTCATTGGCAAGAGAGAGAGAGAGAGATGAGATTCAACAAATAGAGAGGTAGAGAGAGAGTGTAGATTGAAGCAGAGAAGGGTAAGGTAGAAAGAGAGAGGAAGGTAATGAGAGTTAAGGTGGGGAGTTGGAATTGGTATGAAGATTAAGTAGGAAGCTCACAGAGGAGAGGAGAGTGATAACAAGGGTTAGGAGAGAGATGACCAAACAATAGGTAGTTGAGGAGAAAAAGGTAGATAGAAAGGAAGAAGGTTGTGAGGTAGAGGTAGACAGACAGAGGGAGGGACAGAAGTAGAGAGAGAGAAAGCAAAAGAGGTGAAAAAGATTGAGAACTTGTGGAGAGTGAGAAACTTGGACAAATGCCCATATTGCCCATGTTTAAAGCTGTTGCATCACAATATATCAATAAATACAATATTGACACACAAAACTATGTTCAACTGAAATATCACGACCTATACTTAACCAATAAAAACGCATATACAGACAACAAAAATAATGTTGAAAAAAATTCTAAACTACAGCAGTACTAAAAACAAGAACATGGAAATGTCAAATATCGTCATTTCATTAAGTATGATGAAACATAACAATAACCTCAAAGCAGAGGTGGATTGACTCCAACTGGCTGGTCCTGGTTGAGGCTTCTAAAAGCAAAGACCAAAAATCCTTTTGGCAGATTTTTGCGCCAGGCGGCTCAAACATATATAGTCCAATTAAATTTTCTGTGTAGCTCCAACAGTGGGAGGAACATTTCACAGAAATGTATGCATTGACCGGCCAGGTGGCTCCTTATCACAGAGACTGTAATGGCAATACAGGACATAGGAAGAGCCGCAGGCCATAATTTTATACCATTCTCCATGAATGATAAAATCAGGGCTATTCAGTCTCTGCGACCCGGGAAGGCGTCAGGCCCGAATAAGGTTCCAGGAGGCCTTTTTTCACACCGAGCCGGATGTGTGGGAACCATACATTAATGCACTATCAAATAGGATTATGGCAGGTAAGAGTATGCCAAACTCATGGCTTGGTGCAGAGATAATTGCACTGTTTAAAAAGAAAGTTAAATCAACCCATAGTAATTACAGACCTATTACTCTTATCTACAACCTTCAGAAGGTGTTCTGTCCCCAAGTTCTCGATAGACTATTAGAGTGGATTGAAGAAGTTAAGATTCTCTCTCTCCATTCCTAGCAGGTTTTCGTACCAGAGTAAGCACTACAGACCAGGTCCTTTGACTGAATCTTATGGCATGGAAATACCTGGAGCTTTCAAATGATCACATGTACATGGCCTTTGTGGACCTTTGGGACACTTTTGACCTAGTCCCCAGACAACAACTTGGTCCACTTTAGCTGCAGTGGGCATTGATTCCTGAGTACTAGATGTTCTTATCAGACTTCATTACAAGAACTATGCTCAAATAAAGTGGGGGGGCCGGGTGCAAGGTCACAGACCACATAGCAATAGATTGTGGAGTGCAACAGGGTTATGTGCTCGCCCCTACACTGTTTTCCCCTTTATATAAATGACATTGTCAATTTTCTAAATACCTTTGTCCATGACTCACCTAGATTGGAGGGCTCTCCTGTTTTGGCATTACTATTTGCAGATGACACCCTGCTGCTATTGTGTACCCCAGCTGGGCTACAAAATATGCTTTCCAAATTTGCTGATTACCTTGAGACCCGAGGTCTGGAAGTGATATCTCTAAAACAAAGATCATGAAGTTCAAACCCCATAGGTCATGTAGAGGAGGTTTCCATATGAGGGGGATGAAGCTGCAATTGGTGGATAATTTTGACTAGGAGTCAGGAAAGACAAACTAGTCAACTGGAAATCTAAAATATTACAATCAAATATGTCCCTAAACCACAGCGCCTCTGCAGTTATCAAGAGATATAAAGCCACCACCCCAAAATCCATCCCTTCAGTCATTGAGGTATACAAGGCAAAGGTACAGACTGCTGCCCTTTATGGTGCAGAAATCTGTGGGGCAGGAAACACAGGCTGCATGACATCTAAAGAAAATAGCTTTATAAAATCTCTATTTAGCCTGCCCAAAAGCATCCCAACCATTCCCTTGTTCTGTGACACAGGACTCAAAAGGATTGGTGACTTAGCTAGTTAAAACCTCTCCTTTTCTGGGTAAGATTGTGGTCAATTCCAGAACTGTCCACTTATAGGTCGGCATTGGAGGAGGTAAAGAACAAAGGAAAATGTGATCTCATTCCAAGGTTTTCACACATTAAGCTTAATTTTAGCAACCTAGGTTTGGGCATGTATTGGAGTAACCCTTCCCTGATAAATAGCAACATCAAAGCAGTTGTTAAAGAGGCATTTTGGAAAAACACGATTGATTCATACCATCGCAATGCTAAATCAGAAAGGCCGGTTGATGAGGTTCTATCTATCAAACCTGCAACTGTGTTGGAGCCTTATATCGTATACTTTCCACCATTGGTCCGCACCCTGTTTATGAAACTTAGGCTAGGCACACTGCTGGTAAATAAATGTACCTGTAAATGGAAACCTAATCTATCTAAACCAGGGGTCTCCAACCAGTAGCTCGTGAGCTACTGTAGCTCTCCAGCTACCTCTGACTAGCTCACCTGTGTGCAGCCCAGCTTATTAAATTAGAAAGCTTTTGCTTGGTTGAATTAACATACATACATATTAAAAAATAGAGATTATACAACACTAATAATATTAGTAGCTCTCAATGCATTTTATTGAACATAAGTAGCTCTCAGTACAGAAAAGGTTGGAGACTCCTGATCTAAACCATTAAACTGCATGCTTTGAAATGACGCAACAGAAGGTGCCGAGCATTTATTATTATTTTGCCCGGCATATACAACACCAATAGAGTCCTCCAGGGCTTAATTTGTAAAAACAAAATAAGTACCAGGGCCCTCATCAGGAGCACACTGTTACATGCACTATAGATTGACTGCGTGACTCCTTGACCTCCTGGGCCAAGGCCAGCACTCTCCCCAGCAGCTCCACCCGATCAGCTACCCGCGGCTCTGTGCTCCCTCCCGGCTGGGTTCGAGCCGGCTGCCGTGACTGCGCCGCAGGTCCTCCAGCGTCTGTGGTTTCTTTTTCCTGATTGTTTTACTTAATTGTTTTAACCTTTTTGTTCCCCTGTGCTACTTATTGTGATTGTGTTACGGTTGTTTTCTCATTCCTCGTGCCCCCTGTTTTACCACCACCCACTCTCTCCTTTCCCGCCGCTGCTGCCCCTGCGGCCCCACCCCCTGACCGAGCCCGCTCCCGCCTCCCTTCCGCTGCTCCTGCCCCCCTCCCCTGCTTATGCCGACCGCTGCGGGGGAGCGCGCGTGACTCCTTGACCTCCTGGGCCAAGGACAGCACTCTCCCCAGCAGCTCCACCCGATCAGCTGCCCGCGGCTCTGTGCTCCCTCCCAGCTGGGTTCGAGCCGGCTGCCGTAACTGCGCCGCAGGTCCTCCGGCGTCTGTGGTTTCTTTTTCCTGATTGTTTTACTTAATTGTTTTAACCTTTTTGTTCCCCTGTGCTACTTATTGTGATTGTGTTACGGTTGTTTTCTCATTCCTCGTGCCCCCTGTTTTACCACCACCCACTCTCTCCTTTCCCGCCGCTGCGGCCCCTGCGGCCCCGCCCCCTGACCGAGCCCGCTCCCGCCTCCCTTCTGCTGCTCCCGCCCCCTCCCCTACTTATGCCGACCGCTGCGCGGTCACGCCGCTGGCGCGCCAAAGGCGCGCCTAAGGCAAGCCGGTCTGCGCCCGTCCGCGCCTGGACCACGCCCAGTGCCAGACCCCCTGGCCCCCGCGAGCACCATGGCGCCAGATGCTGCTACGACACCAACACCCTCCGCGCACTCAACGCCGGCCGATCCTCCACCTGCTTCCAGGCCACACCGAAGCTCACCCACGGACCCTTCACCTGCTGAAACTGCAGCTACACCTGCCAGCACACACCGGCACGTTCTGCACACCCCACCAAATCGGACCACAACCACCTCAGATGCATACTTCTCAACACCCGCTCCGTCCACAGGCACGCCGTCGAACTCTGGGACCTACTCGACTCATCCTCCCCGTACGTCGCTTTCCTGACGGATACCTGGATGAACTCCTCATCGGCACCCGACGCTGCCATAGATATCCCGGATGGCTACAAGATCACCCGCAGGGACCGCACCAACAGACCGGGAGGAGGAATCGCCATCGTCCACAGAAATACCCTCAGAATCTCGACCAACACTGAAGACACCCTCAGCACCGCCGAACACCTGCACTTCCAGATCCACATCGATCCCAACACCACCCTCAGAGGAACACTCGTGTACAGATCCCCTGGACCCCGACCTCAGTTCATCGACTCCATCACAGACGCCGTCAGCGCACGCCCTGGCCTCCACAGACTACATCCTCCTCGGAGACCTGAACTTCCACCTTGAGAACATCAACGACAGCAACTCCACCACACTACTGGACAACCTCGCCAACCTCGGCCTCAAACAGCTCGTCACGACACCCACCCACTCCGCTGGACACACGCTCGACCCCATTTTCTCCGCCAGCAGCCACGTCTCCATCAGCCACACCACCGAACTCCACTGGACCGACCACCGCTGCATCCACTTCTCCTTCAAGAAAACCACCGCACACAACCACCAGCAAAGAATCCCCCACTGCAGCTGGAACAAGGTCACCGAAGACCAGCTAATCACCACCCTCGCCCGAGACCCACCCACCGACCACACCGACACAGCCGCCCGCAACCTCAAGCAATGGATTGATGACTGCGCCAACACTCTCGCCCCGATCAAGAAACCCACAAACAGACGCACCGACAGAAGAGCCATCTGGTTCACCACCGACCTTCAGACATCCAAGCAGACCTGCCGGAGACTAGAGAAGAAATGGCGCCACCAGCAAACTCCGGACAACCATGTAGCCCTCAAGAACGCCAGCCGCAGACACCACCAACTCATTCGAACGGCCAAAAGGACCTCCTTCAAGGAACGCATCGACAACAACGCCCACAATAGCAAAGAGCTCTTCAACATCGTGAAGGAACTCGCCAACCCCAGCTCCAGCTCCAATGACATCCCGCCATCACAAGACCTCTGCGACTCTCTACCCACCTTCTTCCACCGCAAGATCACAGACATCCACGACAGCTTCAACACCCAGACCTCTCCGACAGCCGCCGACACCCCAGACTCACCGCCCCCCAGTTACACCGGCCGCCTGATCGCCTGGAACCACGTCAACGACAAAGACACCATCAAGACCATGAACACCATCCACTCCGGCTCACCATCAGACCCCTACCCCCACCACATCTTCAACAAAGCGAGCTCCATCATCGCACCCCAACTCCGTAAGATCTTCAACAGCTCATTCGAGACCGCTACCTTCCCGGAAAGCTGGAAACACGCAGAGATCAACGCCCTACTCAAGAAACCCAAGGCCGACCCAAAGGACCTCAAGGACTTCCAGCCCATCTCCCTGCTCCCGTTCCCGGCGAAAGTCATCGAGAAGATCGTCAACAGACAACTGACCCAATTCCTCAAAGAGAACAACACCCTGGACTCGTCCCAATCCGGATTCCGCAGCAACCACAGCACCGAAACCGCCCTCATCGCCGCCACCGATGACATCAGGGCCCTGCTGGACAATGACGAAACCGCGGCCCTCATCCTCCTGGACCTCTCGGCCGCCTTCGACACCGTCTGCCACCGTACCCTGCGCACACGCCTCTACAACACGGGGATCCACGACAAAGCCCTGGACTGGATCACCTCCTCCCTCACCGACAGAACCCAGAGAGTCTGCCTCCCTCCATTCCGATCCGAAGCCACCAAGATCACCTGCGGCGTACCCCAAGGATCACCCCTCAGCCCGACCCTCTTCAACGTCTACATGATACCGCTCGCCAACATCGTCCGATCGCACGACCTCAACATAGTCTCCTATGCCGACGACACCCAGCTGATCCTCTCCCTCACCAAAGACCCCGCCACCGCCAAAACCAACTTCCACGCAGGGATGAAGGCCGTCGCCGAATGGATGAAGAGCAGCCGCCTGAAACTGAACTCGGACAAGATGGAGGTCCTCATCCTCGGCTCCATCCCTTCCGCCTGGGACGACTCCTGGTGGCCAGCCTCATTGGGAACTGCGCCGACACCCACCGACCCCGCACGCAACCTGGGGTTCATCCTGGACTCTTCTCTGTCAATGACCCAACAAGTCAACGCCGTCTCCTCCTGCTTCAACACCCTCCGCATGCTTCGCAAGATCTACAGATGGATCCCCACTGAAACCAGAAGGACGGTCACCCAGGACCTCGTCACCAGCAGGCTGGACTACGGCAACGCCCTCTATGAGGGAACCACGGCCAAACTCCAGAAGAGACTCCAACGCATACTAAACACCTCCGCACGCCTCATCCTCGACATCCCCCGCCACAGCCACATCACCACCCACCTGAAGGACCTGCACCGGCTTCCCGTCAACAAGAGGATCACCTTCAAGCTCCTCACCCACGCTCACAAAGCACTCCACGACGCCGGACCAGCATACCTCAACAAGCGACTCACCTTCTACACCCCCAACCGCCAGCTCCGCTCCGCTGACCTCGGCCTCGCCACCGTCCCACGCATCCACCGAACAACCACCGGCGGCAGATCCTTCTCCCATCTCGCCGCTAAGACATGGAACACCCTCCCCATCCATCTACGACAGACCCAGAACCTGCTGACCTTCAGGAGACTCCTCAAGACCTGGCTGTTTGATCAGTAGCGGCTCCCCCCCCAGCGCCTTGAGACCCTCACGGGTGAGTAGCGCACTCTACAAATGTGTGATTGATTGATTGATAGATTGACCCTGCCAGGGCTGCCAAAGACAGTACCCACACAAATACAAAGCATCACCTCCTACAAGTGTGACAATTCTGATTATTCCAGCCACCCCTCTCCCATAACTATAAGAATGGCTTAGGCAGCAGGTATTAGCCATTTTAATGTACATTGAATTAATATACAACTGTTGTTCTGCTCATCCATAAATTAGAAAGACAGGGTCACCATGTACCAGACTGTCATAAGTGCCAGTGCCGAGCACCGGAAACCACTGGCTCAAATTAAGCACTGTGGTCCTCTATGATAACAATCTGTATCTCTTTGGGCGTGAGACATTTAAAGTGGCATGACAAATTTTTCGAACGGACTATAGTCATCCCATTGTTCTTGGTAGCTACCTATATGAAGTTCGGCTAATTAAAAAGCCATTGGGTATCCCACTGTAGCATTCTTAAAATTAATTGTAGCTTATTAAAATGCTCTTTTTATTCGTTGTTTTAATGTACACTGTTTTTAATAGAGAAACTCTATGAATTCTTGTTTTAAGTTGGAATTGCAGTGCAATATAACTAATCGGTTTGCTGAATGCACTTATGGCAATCTGTTTTTACGACTCATTTATGTATTTATGAGTGCTCATTTATTTATTTTTACGATATGATTTGTTTTATTGGCTAGTACCTGAAATAGACATTTATGAATTGAATTGAATTGAACAATAACCATGAAAAAAAAATTGAACTCCAGAAAATCATCAGAAATAAAATACAAACATTCAAAATGACATAAAATATTTTTAAAATTTGTATAATGTATATATTTTATAATATAGTAATATATATAAAATATATGTGTATATGAATATATATATATATATATATATTCACTGAAAAAACCATAGGTTTTAGGGACAGTTATAGTTAGTTGGACATTGCACTCGTACAAAACCCGTGAAATTCCCCTGTTATAGTTAGTTCAGCTAACTATAACTCGCGCCCCGCAATGCACTGCTGATGACGTCACATATTACATCACTCATGACATGGTCAGTGACATCACTGATGACATCTCAAATGACATCACTGATGACATCACTGATGACATCATCCAGTGACTGTGTGTTTCTGTAAAGTTTAAATATGTTTAATATATATAGGGAAAGGCGTATTGAAGAATGAGTGGGTGTATAAGTGTCTGAATGGATGATTTAGTACGTGAGTGACTGACTCTACAAGTGAGTGATTAAACGTATCTTACTGAATGCATGGGTTAGTGACTAAACTGTGTGAATGTCTGTATCCGTCTGTTTGTTGGTGTGTAAGTGGATGCATGGATTTGCGAATAGCTACATGAGTGTCTATATGGGTTATTGATTGGTTCTCTGAGTATCTGTATGGCTGCCTGAGTGTTTGTGTGGGTGGGGTGTGTGTGACTCTATACATAGATGTGTGAGTGGGTGATTCACTGGGTGCATGATTTCAAGAGTGCATCTGTGATGGACTGCTTGGGTGGGTGAGTGTGTGTATGGGTGTGTTAGTGAGTGAATGTATATCTCAGTGGTACATGTGCGAGTAACTACATATGTAAAAGGCAGTATATATGTGTGTTAGAGTATTTAAATGGCTATAAGTGAGAGTGTGTTATTGTGAGAGTGGCTGTATGGATGCGTGTGTGCTTGTATCAGTTATTGTATAAGAGCGTAAGAATGTGCTAGTATTTGTATGAGTAAGTGAGCTGGTGTGTGTATAACTGTATAGGTGAGTAAATGGGTGTGTGATTAATTTTTTGCATGACTGACTAGGTGTGTGAGTACCTCTATGGATGAGTGGCGGTGTGTGAGTGTTTATATAGGTGTATGAGTGCATATGATAGTCCTGTACTGAGTGACTGTAAGTATGAGTGACTGTACAGGTGAGTGAGTGGATGTGTGTGTAGACCTAAGAATCAGTGAGTGGGTATGTAGTTTTTGGTGTTGGAGTGTCTATGGTTTTGAGAATGGCAGTCTGTAATTTAGAGTGGGTGTATCAAAAGTTATATTAGGGTGTGAGAAGAT
Source organism: Calotriton arnoldi (assembly GCA_963921515.1). Classification (NCBI taxonomy): domain Eukaryota; kingdom Metazoa; phylum Chordata; class Amphibia; order Caudata; family Salamandridae; genus Calotriton; species Calotriton arnoldi. The sequence continues at coordinate 143,601 of CAWUFW010016947.1, read as the reverse complement.
GCATGGAATTATCACATGGATGATGTCATCAGTGATGTCATTTGAGATGTCATCAGTGATGTCATCAGTGATGTCACTGACCATGTCATGAGTGATGTAATATGTGACGTCATCAGCAGTGCATTGCGGGGCGTGAGTTATAGTTAGCTGAACTAACTATAACAGGGGAATTTCACGGGTTTTGTACGAGTGCAATGTCCAACTAACTATAACTGTCCCTAAAACCTATGGTTTTTTCAGTGAATTTCAAAGGTTTTTTAAATGCTAATTTCTAACTATAACGTGTCTGAAACCTATGGTTTTTTCAGTGAATTTCAAAGGTTTTTTAAATGCTAATTTCTAACTATAACGTGCCTGAAACCTATGGTTTTTTCAGTGAATTTCAAAGGTTTTTTAAATGTTAATTTCTAACTATAACGTGCCTGAACCCTATGGTTTTTTCAGTGAATTTCAAAGGTTTTTTAAATGCTAATTTCTAACCATAACGTGCCTGAAACCTATGATTTTTTAAGTGAATTTCAAAGGTTTTTTAAATGCTAGTTTCTAACTATGCCAACAGAAGTAGGACATGTGAAGAAAGAAGAAAAACGCACAGAAAGAAGCAAAAGATGTGCAGAAAGAACCAACAGAGGAGCAGAAAGAGGCCTTGTTGCAAAATCATCCTGTGCCCACAACTTTTTCAGACGGGTACTGGTGGTAACTGACTCTGACTAACCAGAGCCAGTGCGCGTTTGCACAGTGGTGAAGGGAGGGGGCCTGAGGTGACATGTGTGCAAACGCGCCCCGTGGCGTGTTTTAAGTTGCGGGATTAAGTCCCCTTGAATCCTGAGGGTCCCTGGGGCCCAACTAGCCCCCAGGTACCTACAGTTAGGACCACAGAGCTGAGTTGCAGAGAGGCGTTCCGAGGCCACGCACTTTTTTTCACCTCTCTGCAACGCAACTCTGTTGTGCTTACTGAAAGTACCTGGTGGGCTAGTTGGCCCCCAGGATTCAAAGGAATTAACTCCCCAACTTAAAACGCACCACAGGGCGTGTTTGCGCACATGTCACCTGAGGCCCCGCCCCTCCCTTCACCACTGTGCAAACGCGCCCGTGGCGCGTTTTAAGTTGGGGGATTAGGTCACCTTGAATCCTGAGAGTCCCTGGGGCCCAACTAGCCCACCAGGTACTTCCAGTAAGCACCACAGGCCTGCGTTGCAACGCCTGTAACAAATTGTGCAGTTGTGTTTAGGTAGTGAAGAGGGTCGTGCAGGGGGTAGTGTTTTAGGGTTTAGGGTAGTGCAGTGGTGTTTGTGTAGTGTAGGGGGTCATGCTGGGGGTAGATTTAGGGTTTAGGGTAGTGCAGTGGTGTTTGGGTAGTGTAGGGAGTCGTGCTGGGGGAGTGTTTTAGGGTTTAGGGTAGTACAGTGGTGTTTGGGTAGTGTAGGGGGTCGTGCTGGGGTTAGTGTTTTAGGGTTTTAGGGTTTAGGGTAGTGCAGTGGTGTTTGGGTAGTGTAGGGGATACTGCTGGGGGTAGTGTTTTAGGGTTTAGGGTAGTGCAATGGTGTTTGGGTAGTGTAGGGGGAACTGCTGGGGGTAGTGTTTTAGGGTTTAGGGTAGTGCAGTGGTGTTTGGGTAGCGTAGGGGTACTGCTGGGGGTAGTGTTTTATGGTTTAGGGTAGTGCAGTGGTGTTTGGGTAGTGTAGGGGTTCGTGCTGGGGTAGTTTTTTAGGGTTTAGGGTAGTGCAGTGGTGTTTGTGTAGTGTAGGAGGTCGTGTTTTAGGGTTTAGGGTAGTGCAGTGGTCTTTGGGTAGTGTAGGGAGTTGTGCGGGGGTATTGTTTTAGAGTTTAGGGTAGTGCAGTGGTCTTTGGGTAGTGTAGGGGTTGTGCGGGGGTAGTGTTTTAGGGATTAGGGTAGTGCATTGGTATTTGGGTAGTGTAGGGGGTCATGCGGGGTAGTGTTTTAGGGTTTAGGGCAGTGCAGTGGTGTTTAGGTAGTGTAGGGGGTCATGCTGGGGGAGTGTTTTAGGGTTTAGGGCAGTGCAGTGGTGTTCGGGTAGTGTAGGGTGTCGTGCTGGGGGAGTGTTTTAGGGTTTAGGGCAGTGCAGTGGTGTTCGGGTAGTGTAGGGGGTCGTGCTGGGGGAGTATTTTAGGGTTTAGGGTAGTGCAGTGGTGTTCGGGTAGTGTAGGGGGTCATGCTGGGGGTAGTGTTCTAGGGTTTAGGGCAGTGCAGTGGTGTTCGGGCAGTGTAGGGGGTCGTGCTGGGGGTGGTGTTTTAGGGTTTAGGGCAGTGCAGTGGTGTTCGGGCAGTGTAGGGGGTCGTGCTGGGGGTGGTGTTTCAGGGTTTAGGGCAGTGCAGTGGTGTTCGGGCAGTGTAGGGGGACGTGAAGGGGTGGTGTTTCAGGGTTTAAAGGCAGTGCAGTGGTGTTCGGGCAGTGTAGGGGGTCGTGCTAGGGGTGGTGTTTCAGGGTTTAGGGCAGTGCAGTGGTGTTCGGGCAGTGTAGGGGGTCATGCTGGGGGTGGTGTTTCAGGGTTTGGGGCAGTGCAGTGGTGTTCGAGCAGTAAAGGGGGTCATGCTGGGGGTGGTGTTTCAGGGTTTAGGGCAGTGCAGTTGTGTTCGGGCAGTGTAGGGGGCGTTGCAGGGGTGGTGTTTCAGGGTTTAGGGCAGTGCAGTGTTGTAAGGGCAGTGTAGGGGGTGGTGCAGGGGGTGGTGTTTCAGGGTTTAGGGCAGTGCAGTGGTGTTCGGGCAGTGTAGGGGGTCATGCAGGTGGTGGTGTTTCAGGGTTAGGGCAGTGCAGTGGTGTTCGGGCAGTGTAGGGAGCGGTGCAGGGGGTGGTGTTTCAGGGTTTAGGGCAGTACAGTGGTGTTCAGGCATTGTAGGGGTGGTGCTGGGGCTGGTGTTTCAGGGTTTAGGGCAGTGCAGTGGTGTTCGGGCAGTGTAGGGGGTGGTGCTGGGGCTGGTGTTTCAGGGTTTAGGGCAGTGCAGTGGTGTTTGGGCAGTGTAGGGGGTCGTGCTGGGGCTGGTGTTTCATGGTTTAGGGCAGTGCAGTGGTGTTCGGGCAGTGTAGGGTGTTGTGCTGGGGCTGGTGTTTCAGGGTTCAGGGCAGTGCAGTGGTGTTCAGGCAGTGTAGGGGGTTGTGCTGAGGCTGGTGTTTCACGGTTTAGGGCAGTGCAGTGGTGTTCGGGCAGTGTAGGGGGTCGTGCTGGGGCTGGTGTTTCAGGGTTTAGGGCAGTGCAGTGGTGTTCGGGCACTGTAGGCGGTCGTGCTGGGGCTGGTGTTTCAGGGTTTAGGGCAGTGCAGTGGTGTTCGGGCAGTGTAGGGGGTCGTGCTGGGGCTGGTGTTTCAGGGTTTAGGGCAGTGCAGTGGTGCTCGGGCAGTGTAGGGGGTCGTGCTGGGGGTGATGTTTCAGGGTTTAGGGTAGTGCAGTAGTGTTCGGGCAGTGTAGGGGGTCGTGCAGGGGCTGGTGTTTCAAGGTTTAGGGCAGTGCAGTGGTGTTCGGGCAGTGTAGGGGGTCGTGCTGGGGCTGGTGTTTCAGGGTTTTGGGCAGAGCAGTGGTGTTCGGGCAGTGTAGGGGGTCATGCTGGGGGTAGTGTTTCAGGGTTTAGGGCAGTGCAGTGGTGTTCGGGCAGTGTAGGGGGTCGTGCTGGGGGTGGTGTTTCAGGGTTTAGGTCAGTGGTGTTCGGGCAGTGTAGGGCGTCTTGCTGGGGGTGATGTTTCAGGGTTTAGGGCAGTGCAGTGGTGTTCGGGCAGTGTAGGGGTCTTGCTGGGGGTAGTGTTTCAGGGTTTAGGGCAGTGCAGTGGTGTTCGGGCAGTGTAGGGGGTCATGCTGGGGGTGGTGTTTCAGGGTTTAGGGCAGTGCAGTGGTGTTCGGGCAGTGTAGGGGGTCGTGAAGGGGGTGGTGTTTCAGGGTTTAGGGCAGTGCAGTGGTGTTCGGGCAGTGTAGGGGGTCGTGCTAGGGGTGGTGTTTCAGGGTTTAGGGCAGTGCAGTGGTGTTCGGGCAGTGTAGGGGGTCATGCAGGGGCTGGTGTTTCAGGGTTTAGGGCAGTGCAGTGGTGTTCGGGCAGTGTAGGGGGTCGTGCTGGGGGTAGTGTTTTAGGGTTTAGGGTAGTGCAGTGGTACTTGTGTAGTGTAGGGGGTCGTGCTGGGGGTAGTGTTTTAGGGTTTAGGGTAGTGCAGTGGTGTTTGTGTAGTGTAGGGGTCATGTTTTAGGGTAGTGCAGTAGTGTTTCGGTAGTGTAGGGGGTCGTGCTGGGGGTAGTGTTTTAGGATTTAGGTTAGTGCAGTGGTGTTTGGGTAGTGTAGGGGGTGGTGCTGGGGGTAGTGTTTTAGGATTTAGGGTAGTGCAGTGGTGTTTGTGTAGTGTAGGGGGTCGTGCTGGGGGTAGTGTTTTAGGGTTTTGGGTAGTGCAGTGGTGCTTGTGTAGTGTAGGGGGTCGTGCTGGGGGTAGTGTTTTAGGGTTTAGGGTAGTGCAGTGGTGTTCGGGCAGTGTAGGGGGTCATGCTGGGGGTGGTGTTTCAGGGTTTAGTTCAGTGCAGTGGTGTTCGGGCAGTGTAGGGGGTCGTGAAGGGGGTGGTGTTTCAGGGTTTAGGGCAGTGCAGTGGTGTTCGGGCAGTGTAGGGGGTCGTGCTAGGGGTGGTGTTTCAGGGTTTAGGGCAGTGCAGTGGTGTTCGGGCAGTGTAGGGGGTCATGCAGGGGCTGGTGTTTCAGGGTTTAGGGCAGTGCAGTGGTGTTCGGGCAGTGTAGGGGGTCGTGCTGGGGGTAGTGTTTTAGGGTTTAGGATAGTGCAGTGGTGCTTGTGTAGTGTAGGGGGTCGTGCTGGGGGTAGTGTTTTAGGGTTTAGGGTAGTGCAGTGGTGTTTGTGTAGTGTAGGGGGTCATGTTTTAGGGTAGTGCAGTAGTGTTTGGGTAGTGTAGGGGGTCGTGCTGGGGGTAGTGTTTTAGGATTTAGGTTAGTGCAGTGGTGTTTGGGTAGTGTAGGGGGTCATGCTGGGAGTAGTGTTTTAGGGTTTAGGGTAGTGCAGTGGTGTTTGTGTAGTGTAGGGGGTCGTGCTGGGGGTAGTGTTTTAGGGTTTAGGGTAGTGCAGTGGTGCTTGTGTAGTGTAGGGGGTCGTGCTGGGGTAGTGTTTTAGGGTTTAGGGTAGTGCAGTGGTGTTTGTGTAGTGTAGGGGGTCATGTTTTAGGGTAGTGCAGTGGTGTTTGGGTAGTGTAGGGGGTCGTGCTGGTGGTAGTGTTTTAGGATTTAGGTTAGTGCAGTGGTGTTTGGGTAGTGTAGGGGTCGTGCTGGGGTAGTGTTTGAGGGTTTAGGATAGTGCAGTGGTGCTTGTGTAGTGTAGGGGGTTGTGCTGGGGGTAGTGTTTTAGGGTTTAAGGTAGTGCAGTGGTGTTTTTGTAGTGTAGGGGGTCATGTTTTAAGATGCAATGCTCCAATACCTGACCAGTCTGCACTACATAAAACTGCAAAAAACTAAAAATAAAAAGTGTTTTGCACACTTTTGTCATTGGGCTATATGTGGGCTACATCTGGGTAATATTTGTGCTACATTTGGGCTCTTTTTTCACTGGTGGCCATCTTGGAAGACTTCTTTGTTATGAAGTTTCCTAATTTCTTCATTTACTGCAGTCTCCTCAGTAGGAAATGCTTTCAGTTTTTACTTTGATTCCATCAAGAAGGCATTCAGATGTGTCTCACATCTGCCATAAATTCAGAATGTTAGCACTCTAGTTGCTCATTAGATCACTGGAGTAAAGCTACTGCTCACCAGGGAGTTAACTGGTAGTCTGCTGCTGGTATTGAAAGTGATTGTTTCAGTCTGCATGTCAGAATTTTCTAATGAAATAGAAGAGGATTTGAGATCTCACTTAAAACATGCCCTAATTTTTCTTTCTGCAGCACTAACCATAATTTCTATTTCAAAAAGAACCCCTCATTTTGTTCCTTTTTAAATTAAATCTTTTAAGTGTTACCGGTTTATTCCAATCAAGATGGCTTCAGGTGTGCCATACTTTTGTCATAAGTAAGGCTGTTAGCGCTCTAGTTGTTCTTTAGAACACTCTGGGAAGCTGCAGTAGAACACAAAGGCATCAACTGGCAGGCTGCTCCTGTTGAAATATAACAGGAAGATATTTGAGATCACACTTGAAATATGTCCTAATTTTTCTTTCTACAGCACTAACCATAATTTCTATGACAAAATGAACCCCATCATTTTGTTCCTTTTTAAATTAAATGTTTTAAGTGTTACCAGTTTATTCCAATCAAGATGGCTTCAGGTGTGCCATACGTTTGTCATAAGTAAGGCTGTTAGCACTCTAGTTGTTCTTTAGAACACTCTGGGAAGCTGCAGTAGAACACAAAGGCATCAACTGGCAGGCTGCTCCTGTTGAAATATAACAGGAAGATATTTGAGATCACACTTGAAACATGTCCTAATTTTTCTTTCTACAGCACTAACCATAATTTCTATGACAAAATGAACCCCATCATTTTGTTCCTTTTTAAATTAAATTGTTTAAGTGTTACCAGTTTATTCCAATCAAGATGGCTTCAGGTGTGCCATACTTTTGTCATAAGTAAGGCTGTTAGCACTCTAGTTGTTCTTTAGAACACTCTGGGAAGCTGCAGTAGAACACAAAGGAATCAACTGACAGTCTCTGCCCTTGTTGGATGTACATGTTTTACTGAGAATGTCAGACTTCATTCTCACATGAGTGAGAAAGATAATGTGAATTTACAGAAAATATGTTCTCATTTTAGCTTCTGGAGCACCTTCCAAACCTCCATGGGACAAGCATGAGAAAATAGTGTTCTCTCAAACATGATTCATGATATCCCAGCAGAAGGTTTTTCACTTGGTAAAATCACCTTAGAATACACCACAATTCCTAAAATTAGTATGGTACCATCAACAAATAAATTCTAATGTAACTAAAGCCTGTTATCACCCTTTATAGTTCTCCTTTTGGTGACCCTCAAAATCTTCTATTCACTACAATGCATTTCAATGAGGTACTATCATTTATATTGGTCCCAAGATGGCTGCCAGCAATTCCAGGATGAAGTGCTGACAGCCAATCAGATCTCACAATGACATGTGTGGTTAGGCTCCGCCCAGATATATATGTGACTTTACTTTTGATTTTCTCAGGAACTACTGAACGGATTTACACCATTTAAGCAAAAGGCACGACACTGAACCAAGGGCTACCTTTTTGCCAAATTTGGTGTAATTCCGTTCAGCAGTTCGGGCTGTAGCTGCGACTAAAGGTTCCTATGGAAAAATGAATGGGGAAAACGCGTTTTGGGACCCCCCTTTTTCTCGGCCCCCGCTTGACGTATCACCCCGAGACTTTCAGGATAGGAGCGGACCGGAGCGCCCCAACAAGTTGGAAACTTTCGCGAAGATTCGTCAACCGGCGCCAACGTTATTTCAAATAGAATGTCGCGGATTTCCTATGGATAATAGGTTTTAACTATAACTATCTACTGGCGACCGCCAGTAGATAATATATATATATATATATATATGTATATATATTCCATAAATTACATTACTTTCAAGACAAAAACACTAATTAGCATTGACCAGATATGGTTACAAAAAGATTCAAAAGTCTCCAAACAACCTATCAAATTAATGCAACAAATAATTAAAACTGTACTATATATTTATATTGCCAAAAAACGAAACTTGCACTATAAGACAAAAGCATAAAAAAGAGAAAATTGACCCACATACATCTGAAAATCACAAGCCCATGAAAGACGAAATCTAATGTAATATAACTAAAGCATGAAATGAACATTTAAAGTAAAAATAAAGCATTGGCATAATTTAAAACTAAACCTAAGAAACCCAAACTAAAAAATAACTATTCGTAATAAACTGAAACAACTAATACACCTCTTCCTCTCAACAGACTGCACCAAATGCCCACTGTCACCAAAATCAAAAACAAACAGCTCTGCAAAACAAAATCAATTCAAACGTTTCTGAACAGAAATGAAAGAAAAAGATGTGAAGAGAAGAGAGAAGCAAGGAAAGGAAAGGCAAGGGAAGGGATGGAGCGGTAAGGATAGAAGACAGACAAGGGGAGGGATTGGAATGGTAGAGGAGAGACGAGATAGGTATGGGAGGGAAGGGAAGGTGATGAAATGAAAATGTTTTTGCTATTTTGCTCGTGCATTGTTCTGTGTAAGTTAGCATTCGCTGCACTATTTTATGTTTAGCCGCCATTTTGAATCTTGCCATTAACTGTGTATTCCCTCCTCAAGAAGCAGGCTGTGGAAAGTTTTATTTCTCCAAGGTTAGGTCTTGCTCTGCTGCTCATGAATACACTGTTCTTATTAGCGCATACCTTTCCCACTAGATAGAGGCCTTCTCCGACTAGTCTAGCGGTAGGCACAGACAGAACGACCTTGGCATAGAGATAGTGTGTGCCCGGTCTCAGGATCGAAACTTATCCTTCTGTATCTCCTTTGTGTAGCTGCTTCCATCTGGAAATTTCCAGTCTGGGCATGCCTTCTTTGGTTCTGAAATGTACATAATGTATCACCGTGTTTGCTGATGTTAGTCCTCTCTGCAGCACCCCTAAGCGACTGGGCACACGGGGCTCCGCACGAGTGTATCTGAAAAAACATATATTTGGTTTGTATTCTCTACTGTCTGACCGACTCTTCATTTGCATGGAAGGCTGAGAGGTGATCGCGAGGGACCCGGGTGGCCCTAATCCGGTCACTTCCTTCAGTTGGTACCCGAACAGGGACCACATCGGGCGAGTGGCCCTTCCCGGGTGGGGAGTTCGGGGCCATCGTTGGGTCGGATGGACGGATCAGGGATCCCTGTACGAGGAGCATTGTTTGCTCGCAGCTGGCCCTTCTGTCCTGTCAGACAGTGCCTCGCCCAGCGGTCATCCCGACTAGGGTCCTGAACGGCGAAACCCTTGGATCTGACCGTTTGGTCCGAAGAGTCGGCAGTGGAGAATAAATTTGTTTGACCTGTGTGCACCAGGTGAGTTTCTTTTGGTTCTTTGTGGATATGGTACCATTTTGGTTTGTATTTGGCACGGTCTGACGTCCGATTTTGGTACGAAGTGTTTGCGAACATAACGAATTTGGCTCACTTTTGAAAATGCCTGTATTTAGTAGGTTCTTGGTTTCCTGTTGCCTTTGTTGTTCTGCAGATGCAGAGGCTCGATTGGAAGAAAGTCAGCCGGCTCCTCCAGAAGGCGCTCCGAACTTTGATATGTATGTGAAGCATGGCCTTGGCCCTATTATGTTTAGTACACTATGGCACAAATATACGAGGGACAATGCCGAGTTGCAGTGGCCATTGATGGGCACTTTTGATGAACAAAAAATTGGGTTTTTGCAGGAGAAGTTGTTTGCGAAAAGAAGTAGGCAGTCTATGTTTGATTCTCTTCGGACGTGGCAAAAGGAAGCTAAACAGAGGCAAATGAAAGCAGAGAAGGAGGCACGAAAATGAGAATGCAAGCATTGACTCAGAAAGCTGTAGCACATGATAAAGAGAAGCAAGAGATAGGGATCGAACGTGCAGATAGGATGCTTCGATTGAATATTGATAAATCTTATGTAGCCCGAGAAGAAAATGATACTTATGTGGAAGAACTGTTAGATACTTGACCCCCACCCCCATATGCCCCGCAGAGGATATATCACGCTCTCCCCTCACAGGCCCAGCTACCCGGTTCTTCTGTCTCTGCTGTTTCTGCTTCTGTTACTGTTGATCAGACTGCCTTGGCCACGGCACCTCCTGTCCTTTCTTAGTCTTTGCCGTCTGTGGCAACTATGACACCTATTGCTTCGGTGTCTCTTTCGCCAGCTCTTACACCTGCGACGCAGCCGGCAGCGATGTTGGTGCCTGCTCCTTCTGTTGCTACCCCCACTGTGCTCTTCCATCCCCGACATCACTGAGTAGTGGGACACCAGTACATGGCTTTGAGGATAGAGACTGGACGAAAGTTAAGGAACACATGGGGTGGACGTTGGTCCGATCTGATGTGGGAGATGAGGAGAAAAGGGTAGTAGCTAATCAGGCTGCCCAGTGGGCCCGAAACCCCATTTACAGTGTGGAAGATGTGTGGAGTGTGATGAAAGATTATGAACCTTTTGTACAACAACATGCCCTCAAGCATATATCTGCTACTCTGATTGGTCTTTGGGAGCAGTGTTTCAAAGATGCAGCACCACGGATTTTATATGATATTAAAGATCATGTATATGTCACTAATATGGAGCTTGGTCAAGTGTTTGGCAATGTTGCTGCGTTGGCTGCTTATCAGGGTAGATTGCTTGAGAAGGGCCCCATCCCAGTATCTCAGTTTCCGATGCGGGAGGTTCATCCTATATATCACCCTGAAATACCAGAGCTAAAGGATCAGCATGATAATGTTATTAGACAAGGTGTAGCAGCCCGTTTCCAAGAACAATGGGTTTATTCTCCGTGGAAAAGGAGTGAAGTCTTGTCTCTTAAGACTCAGTTACCTGATCCTAGGAAGAATCTGACTGCTTAATATAAAGAATTGACTGTGATGACACTTGCTGATATTGAAATGTTCTTTGGCTTACTAGTTCCGGTTGATATTTGGAGACAAGTATACACACAGGATCACGTTGCGGAATTGGGTGGTACCTGGGACCAAATTAAGGTATGGGATCAGGAACGGAAGCCCGATGATAAGCCTAGACCAGAGATACTTGCTTTGCCCGGCCGTATCATTACGTACATGCATTCTCTTATCCCTCCGAGAAAAGTTGATTGGGACAAGTTATCGGCTTGCCGTCAAAAGAAAGATGAGAGTGTGTCTGATTTTTTCACTCGGTTTGAAGGTGTGTTTCTAGATTATAGTGGACAGGATTTGTTGATCGAAGGTGGCGATCGATTGTTTGTTAATAGATTTGCTTCCAATTTGCTTCCTGAAATTGCGACTCGATTGCAGGCTTCCGAGAGCACCTGGTCCACCTCTTCCCCTTCTGTTATATTGAATATGGCACAGTATTATGAGCACAGGGAAAATGAGGATAAGGAGAGGACAGAGAAGAAGCACAAGGATTTGAAGACGAAGGTGTTGTTGCAGCAGGCTTCTAGGGGGAATGGTAGAGGACGTGGTGTTTGGCCCGGCAGCTTCCACGTACTAGCAGGAATACTACGCCCTGTAGGGTCGAATCAGTATGCGTATTGCAAAGAGGGGGGACACTGGCGTAGCGAGTGTCCTGTGCTTTTGCGGAAGGTGGTGGTCCCGAGAGGACGAGGTTCTCGTGGACGGGGTCGTGGAGGTGGTGGCCAGGACAGGGTTCAGAATGCTTTGGCACCGCAGGGTCGTTCTGATCAGAATTATTTTGATGACCCTCGGGGCGGCCAGCATTATCATGATGATTACGATACGGATGAGGTGACAGGGATGTCTTACAGCTAGGACAGTCAGGGACAGAGTGAGGGACCAGTTCCGATACCTGTAGATCAATGTGGTCCATACGTTAGTGCGGATGTGCATGGTTCGACTACGGAGTTCTTGGTGGATACAGGTGCAACGAACAGTTCTATTTCTCGTTCCTTGGTCCCTGGGGTGGCTCTGTCTGGCCATAATAAGGTTTCGGTAGGTTTTTCTGGTGTACCGGTTGTGAGCCCCATTTCAAAACCCCTTACGTTGACTATTGGTCCTTTCACTGTGGATTCGCCATTCTTGTTGACATATAATTGTGGAGAGAATTTGATGGGTTTGGACTTGTTGAAAAAATTTCAACCCACGATTTATTGCTCCCCGGCAGGTGTTTGCATGACAATGGGTCCGAACGTCATGCATGCTACGCAGTGCCTGTCCAAAGATGCGCCTCTTCCTGCGGAGTATAAGGATGTGCCGCCCACTCTTTGGGCGACAGGTGACACTGATGTGGGACTGCTACAGACTCCGCCAGTTTCGATCCGAGTTAAAGACAATGCTATTTTACCTCGCATCCCTCAGTATAAAATACCACAGGCAGGTGAGCGAGCTCTATTGCAAATTGTACAGGATTTGATTGAGAAAGGAGTGGTTGAGGAGACGACTGCTAATGTTTGTAATAGCCCTATTCTTCCCATTCTTAAAAGGACACCTACAGGTTCCTCTGACGATCATGCAGATGTTTATCGCTTTGTGATTGACTTGCGAGAAGTTAATAAAATAGTGATTCCCCAGTTTCCGGTGGTCCCTGACATTACGACTCTTTTGACAATGATTCCTTCTTCTGCTACATACTTTTCTGTCATTGATTTGAAAAATGCGTTCTTCAGTATTCCCATTCATCCTGACAGCAGGTATCTGTTTGGGTTCACCCTAGCTGGTAGAAGCTTTAGATTCTGTTACGCTCCTCAAGGCTATACAGAGAGTCCGAGTATCTATAGTCAGGCATTGAAAGGTCAGCTGGATTCCTTGTCACTCCCCACAGGTAATGTATTGCTTCAGTATGTCGATGACTTGCTCATCGCCTTGGATACAGAACTAGGTTGCAAAGACAGTACAGTTAAGTTGTTGTTACATTTAGCTGAGCATGGCCATAAAGTATCTCTTTCTAAATTCCAGTATTGTCGACAGGAGGTCACCTACTTAGCTCACCTACTGTCGAAGGAGGGTAGGAGTTTGACCCCTGAGCGCATCACTACCATTGTTAAAATGCCCATTCCGCAAACTCAAAACGATGTGCGCGCTTTTATTGGCACTACTTCCTACTGTCGCCAGTGGATTCCAAATCATTCCCTACTAACTAAACCCTTGCTCTAACTACTAAAGATGTGCATGAACCCCTGCCTTGGACGCCTGAATGTCAGCAGTCTTTTGGGCAATTAAAAAGTGTGCTTTGTTCGGCTCCAGAGCTTGGCACGCCTAACTATAGCAAGCCATTTGTATTATATGTCCATGAGACGGCTGGTTGTGCGCTTTCTGTTCTAACACAAAAATTTGGAGATAAGCAAAGGCCGTGTGCTTATTTATTTCTGTGCTTGATCCAGTCGCACGAGCCCTCCCGAGCTGTCTAAGAGCGATCACGGCAGTGGCTGTCTCGATAAGGCAATCGGCTGGACTCGTACTTGATACTGACCTCACAGTCATGGTACCCCATGCTGTGGATACACTTTTGAATAAGACAAGGACACAGCACCTCACCAGTGCACGTCTGACAGGTTATGAGCTAACGCTGTTTGCTAAACATATTACGATTAAACGATGTGCCACTCTGAACCCAGCCACGTTACTACCCCTCCCTTCTGAGAATTAGGAGATTGACATACATGACTGTATCTTCCGGACGGAAGAAGAGACGAAAGGACGGGTAGACCTGACTGATGTTCCCTTATCTGACCCCCAAGGGGAACTATATGTCGATGGCTCTTGTTTTAAATTACCAGATGGCACTACAACCGCTACGTATGCTATTACTATGCTGGGCATGATAGTTGAGACATCACGAGTTCCCTATCAGTGGGCCCAAGCTGCAGAGCTTGTTGCCCTAATACGAGCCTGCGAATTGAGTGAGGGACTGGTTGTTAATATTTATACTGACAGCCAGTACGCCTTTGGAGTCGCCCATAATTTCGGACGACTCTGGGCAGAGAGAGGGTTCCTTACTTCCCATGGGACAAAGATTTTGCACGGTCACCTTATATATAGGCTTCTGTCCGCTTTGACACTCCCTAAGAAATTGGCAATAGTAAAGTGTTCGCGCCCATAGGAAAGTTACTGATGATGTAGGCAAAGGGAACGCTTTTGCAGATCAGACAGCTAAGGAAACATCCCGAACTAGGATGAAAAGAATGTTCATAGCAGGTCCCGCTAGGTGTGTGCACAAGGTCACAATGTTTGAAGACTTAAGAATGTGAAGGAGATTCAGAGAGAGGCCACAGTGGAGGAATAAGCAGTGTGGCAAGAAAGTACAGCACAATTGAACAATGAGGGATGTTGGATTGACAAGTCAGGGAAGCAAAGATGGATGTTGCCAGATGCATATGTTCTTCCAGTAGTGACGATGGTTCATGGCCCAGCCCATATCAGCGCCACGGGTATTTGCAAGTTGTTAGACCCTGTATGGCAGAATGATAACATATCGAGAACTGCTGCACATTTAGTGAAGTACTGCATGGTGTGCATGATGCACAATCCAGGGAAAGGTACCCCTACTCCACCCGGTAATTTTGCACCACCCATTTTCCCTTTTGAGGTCCTCCAGATAGACTATATTGAACTAGACAGGGTCAATAACATGAAGTATGTGTTAGTGGTTGTCTGCGCATTTAGTAAATGGGTTGAGGCTTACCCAACCAAGGACAACACAGCCATTACGACCTGAAGGAGTTCTTTCCTCGTTTCGGCTTGCCCCGTTTTTTTTAATAAAATTTTTATTGTAAACGTAAAAGATCATACATCAAAAGAAAAAACAGACAGGCTTGCAAAAATACACATTACAGTTGCGAGTTGTATCCATGTCAAATGTGCTTAGTACAACACGACATACATCTCTATTTTTATCTACAATCAGATTACATCATGTTACACAGTGGAAGGTAGTACATCAATAGAATGTGTTTGTAAATAAGCCGTTAACGGTAGCCAATAGTCTCTGGGTTTACATCTTGTCGGAAGTTCTTCCTGATAAGTTTGTAGTGTGTCCCTGCAATACACCATATCGTGTAACCATTGCTTACATGTGGGGTATTTTTTGCCATTCCAAGACATAGACATCCGTCTTTTCGCCAAGAGCAGAGCTATTACACAGAATTTACGCTTAAGCTATCTTAAGTTTGACACAAGACCCAATAAACATGCACGGATTGCACAATCCACCCTGATTTCCAAAACAGCACTCAATATCTCTGTTAGATTTTCCCAGTACGCTCTAATCTGTGGGCAGTACCACGCTAAGTATATAAAATCAGCATCATCAGTACCGCATCTTTTACAGCATGCATCAGATCCAAGCCTGCATTTCTTTAGTTTAACTGGCGTATGGTATACTTAATGTAGGTATTTATAATGTATGATGCGCAGGTTGCCATTCGGAGTAAGCATGTCAGTTAGCGCGCAGCAGGTGTCCCACTCCTCGTCGGTGAGGGACACATCCAGAACGTCCGACCATCTCTCTTGCACCTTTTGTGTAGTGCCCGCTATGTCGGTCTGTAATAGCACGTATAGTTTGGTCACAAGGTGTATGTTAAGCGGGTTAGTGATGATCATTTGTAAAGCTTGGAGTGTTGTCGGTGCTGCGGAAAAAGTCGGGTAAAGATCTCTGATGGCGCCTCTCAATCTATGATAAGTGAATTTAGAGAGGAGTGTTTGGTTACTAATGTAAGCTAGAACCTCCGGTTCTATAAAGATACCATCATTGTATAAATCACCCATCACATCTATCCCAACCTGTTGCAGTAGTGTAATGCCCACTTTTTCTTGAGTTACTGAAATGGCTGGATGCTGTGGTAGTGGCAGTGCTGGTGCATAGAGTGGCAGCTTGTGTGCTAATTTCCCCATTCTCTGCCATGCCAGATTCGTAGTGCGAATGGTATTAATTTCATGTCTCGATACATGTGTGCAAGGATGTGGTAGGATGTGTTGAAGCGCACTTGGATGAGCGTCCCCATCTTCTATCGCCAAATGAGGCAGGTATCGGACTGGGTGGTACCAATAGTGCACATATTGCGCTTGGGCACACAAATAGTAGAGTAGAAAGTCAGGGACTTTAAAACCTCCCTTAGCGTAAGGTAGTGTTAGCGCGCGTAGTTCAATGCGTGCTTGCTTACCAGCCCAGATGAGACGAGTTACGCACGCTTTCAAGCTTTGAAATACCGATTTTGGTGGGGTAATTGGGATGTTATTAAAGAGGTAGAGGAACTTGGGAAGTATGACCATTTTTACTATGGCTATTCTATCTGCCAAGGAGAGTGGCAAGTGTATCCAACGTTCTATTTTATCTTCAAGTTTATTAATTGCAGTTCCATAATTGTCTCGGATAACTAAGGCAGGATCCCTGTGATACCAAATACCAAGGTATTTGACGGGTTCTAGCTGCCACTCCAAAGGGAAGTCCGCTGGGTGCGGTGTAGTAATAGCAGTTAAGGGAATAATGGTGGACTTACTCCAATTTATTTGGAGGCCCGAATGTCCACCAAACTTGATGTATTCCCGCAGAAGGGGAGATAGATTTTGTTTTGGTTCACGGACATATAAAACCATATCATCCGCGTATAAGGAAATATTTATGGGGCGCTGTAGAAATTGCAGGGCTGTGGCTTTGTGATGTTGTCTGATCTTACATGCTAATGGTTCTAGTGCGATGGCGAACAGTAGGGGTGAGAGGGGGCATCCCTGTCTAGTTCCCCGTGTAATGCGTATTGTGTTTGATACGTATTTATTTACCTTTATTTGTGCCATGGGTTTTGTATATAATATTTTGATCCATTGTAGTAGAATCGGGGGCAGACCCATTTTTTGCAATACTGCAAAAAGATAAGGCCATTCGACCGAATCAAATGCCTTGGCGGCATCCAATAAGACCGCCGCCGCTGGGAGTTCTGGGTTGAGTTGATGAGATAATGCAAAAAGGGTACGTATGTTATGTGCCGTGGAGCGATGAAGTATAAACCCCGATTGGTCTGGCAATACAATAGTAGACATGAGTGGTTGGAGACGTTTTGCGATAAGCTTGGCCAGTATTTTTGTGTCCGTATTTATGAGGGAGAGCGGACGGTAGGACTCGCCGAGTTCAGGGTCTTTATCTGGTTTCAAGAGGGCTATAATCATAGCTTCCCGCAGTGTGGGTGGAAGGATTTGCTTGCTATGAGCATCGCCATACATTTCCACAAGGTGGGGTGCTATTAAATCTACATATTCCTTGTAGAATTCACTCGTAAACCCATCGGGGCCAGGTGCTTTTCCATTGGGTAGGGTTTTTATTACTTCTGTTATTTCTTCAATGGTTATGGTTGTGCCAGATATTCCCGTTGAGCATCGGACAGCCACGCTATGGCTATGTCCTCTAAATATGCAAATATCTCAGGCGATTCAACTGTATTTCGTGTAGCATATAACTCACCATAAGTAGTCATGAAGGCTGTCAAAATGCCTTGTGTGTCGTATTGTGGGGTGCCTTGTGTATCCTTAATTTTGATTACTGTGTGTGGGGTACGGTCGTGACAGATTTTTTGTGCTAGTATCCTACCAGATCTACCGCCCTCCCCATATGTTCTTGCTACTTGCCTTCTCGAGATGCACTTTAGTTCATTATTTGCAAATTCCTGATAATCTGATAGCGTTTCACAAATGCTACCCAGTATAGCTGCGTTGTGGGTATGTTCGTATTTTCGTTCTAGCGTTTTGAGTTTATTTTCACATTTAGTGAGTTGGGCACGTATATATTTTAAAATGCCGCGTTTGTGCTGATATATACTCCACGCATAGTGGCTTTGAAGGCCTCCCATAACAACCCAGCATCATCTACCGAGTGTTGGTTTAATTGAAAGTAGTCTTCGATGGCTTTGCCGTATGGCAGCGTTATATGGCGAGTCTAGTAAAGCTTTGGCATTGAAACGCCAGGTGTATGGTGGCGGTATGTAGTTAGGAATTGTCTATAGAGAGCAACACCGGGTTATGGTCCGATAGTGTTTTTGGTAAGTGTCGAATTACACGAGTCCAGGTGCTAGCAGCTGTGGTTGTAAACCAATAATCTATACGTGACCAGCTATTATGTATGGTAGAGTTGTGTGTGGCCTCCATAGAGATTGGGTTACGCAGTCTCCACGCATCTGCCATATTGAATTCCAACATACTATCTAGCACTATTTGGACTGCACGGTTATGAGGTTCTTTTGTTTTACCCGAACGATCTAGGTTATCATTAAGAGCTAAATTGAAGTCTCCACCCCACAAAGTTTCCATTTCAGGTAAGACTCTCAGTTTTTTCCGGATGTCATTAAAAACTCAGGATCATCTAGATTTGGTCCATAGACATTCACTAGTCTAAGGTGATGGCCTCGTATCTGTCCACTAACAATGATATAGCGACCACACTCGTCTGTTAGTGTTTGGTTTACAATATATTGCACGCCCTTCTTTACTAGGATTACAACACCTCTAGAGTATGTCGAGTATGATGAAGCAATGATAGTTTCAGCCCATCTGTTTACTAGACTGCTCTTGGCCACCTTTGCCAGATGCGTTTCTTGTAGCAGGGCTATATCTATATGATGTCTATCAAGGTATGCGAAGACCTGACGTATTTTTTTGGGGTTATTCAGACCCCGGGCATTCCAGGTTAGTAAATTTAACTGTGAGGGTGCTAGCTTACTGCACAGTTCGAACCATGAGACCTGATATTTGGCAAATTGTGTATCTTCCAGTGTTGTGTGTGCATCTTGATAGATACATTAGTCTGCCGTACTCGCATATAGTTGTTTATGCAATATGTATCAGCAGTATACCTTTTGTGCAATAGCCTGAAATAAAACGTAAAAAACATTCCCCAAATCCCCCCTCCCACTTTAGCATCCCAATCATGCCAAAGACATGTCCCATACAACATAACAACTATTGTATCAACTGGTGCGGGGAGCACCCACAGGGGGGCCGCCAAGTGCTCGCATTCGCATCCGCGATAGCGGATGTGGTCGGGTGTTACATAATTAAGAAACAGCCTCGATTCCAACAAAAAATGGATGTGAAAACTAAACAGATATAATTTTATCTATAGGGTGCTCAGCAGATTCACAGAGGCAGCACTTCACAGAGTGGAGTATTTAGTTCTAACCGTCAATAGCCTGCTTTAAGCAAGTTATATAGCCCATCAGCAATTACATTATTACCGTATTTAACAGTTGAGAGTATGGCAATGGTCAAATGTTTTGTAAAGTACCATCATTTCACATGGGGAATGTGTGCATGGTTATTTACAAGGTTAACATAGTCGTGTCTCCACGGTGCCAACATAATACAAGTTATATCCTACTTCTCGTAAATGACAAGATAATAATTGAAACAAACAATAACACATGGGCCCTCAGTGAGGTATGGACCATACCTTACGTATCGTACATTGGTCTCAATGTGCTGCAGTTACTCTAACATGTTTTCCTGCTACATCAGTCTGAATCCGGAGCAGTGGTGGGACGGTCTGGAGTTTTACGTTTTGTGGCAACCTGCTTGATAAAATCCTGCACTGCCTTAGGTGTGGTCAGTATTTTAGCACGGCCATCATGCGATACACGCAGTCTCGCTGGATATAGCTTTGCATATTCAATGCCCATATCATGTAGTTTCTTTTTCATAGGCGCAGTCTTTACGTGCTGTTTGTACTGATAGTGTGAAGTCTGGATAAAATGATATATTATTACCCCGATAGTTGATCTGCTGCTTTTCTCTCGCCAGGCGTAATATCGTATCTCTGTCTCTATAATTAAGAACACGGGCAATTATTGGTCTTGGCAAGGCTCCCGGAATAGGTTTAGGTGCCAGCGATCTATGTGCTCGTTCAACAATGAGCACAGAGGAGAAAGCTTCCATGCCAAAAATGTCACGTACCATGTCCTCAACGAAGGTTTCCATTCTTCCAGTGTTGGTACTCTCAGGAATACCCGTAATGCGAACGTTATTACGCCGTGAGCGCGCTTCCAAATCTTCATTTTTGTTTTTGATGATTTCCAGTACTTTTTCCATCTCCAAGCATTTACGAGTCGTGGTGCTAGATTCGTCTTCCACTTCTGAAATCCATAGGTCTGCATCATCTAGACGTTCGCCCTGCTTGTCGAGTTTAGCCGCCATGTTGTCGACTCAGCGTGAGAGTATCGATTTTGCTGTCTATAGCCTGCAGGCTTTGCTGTATGGCTTGTAGGGTGTCTTCCATGCTAGATTTTTTGGCAGGGTCTGCATCCAATTCAGTATCAGAATGAGCCGACGTGGTTCTAGGTGTTCAGCGTGTATCGAAGGACAATTTAGGTTGCTGTTTATCCGGCTTGCCCATGGTAAGGAAACGATACAGCAAAAGAAATAGTAGGGAGTAGTGTCCAGTGCTATGTCTTCCTTTTTCCCTTCTTCCTCTTTTATAAGGTGCAGTCCTATTTTGGTCTACCAATTAGCACAACACAGTATAGTGCCACAGCTGTTTAGATTTATGACGTTGTAAACGGTGTACTTGTACACGCACCCAAACCCACAAAGCGTAAGACGTGCTGGTTATTTCTGGCACGGGGTGCCCCTTGTTGTGAGGGCTTAGTTGCAAGTAGATTGCAAGCAGGCAATTATTGTAAGGCAAAGTGCGTGGAGCACATGAAACGTTCTATTACACCCTGCTTTTGCGCCACCTAGTTATTCACCAATTGCCGCCGTCAAAGTAATATAGCACAGTTGTGTCCCACTACAATTAGCGGTACAGGGTATAATGCGTCGGCTTGCCCCGTTTGATCTGGAGTGATAACGGAAGTCATTTTAATGCCAAAGTCATTCAGCTAGTATGCGACGGTTTGCACATAAAACAGAAGTTTCATGCTGCGAATCACCCACAGTCAGCAGGTTTGGTTGAGAAGTACAATGGTACTCTCAAACTGAAATTGGCAAAGATTCAGGAGACAACAGGGTTGCAGTGGCCAGATGCTTTACCATTAGCTCTTTTGTCGACAAGAACAACAGCACATTCTAGAACAGGATTTTCACCTTACGAGGTAGTGTTTGGACGCCCGACAAATGTCTGGGGCGTCCCGCGCCCTCGTAAGTTTTCCAATATTGAGTTCCCATTGTTGATCGACTACCTGTGCCAGTTAACCGAAAATTTGCGTTCTATTTATTAACAGGTCCGGGAGGCTCTGCCTGATATACCAGAGGGACCTGGACACAACATCCAGCCTGGTGACTGAATCCTGGTGCGCAATTTTCAGCGGAAGAAGAGTTTGGAGCCCCGCTGGAAAGGACCTGAGCAGGTCCTTCTAGCCACCAGAAGCGCAGTCAAGGTTGCTGGCCGAAAGAACTGGATCCATGGTGCTCATTGTATACAGGTGCCTCTACCTTTGCCCTATAACCAATGGGTTGCTAACGGCATCGGGGATACTGAGTGTGAGAAGGTGCCTCAGTTTGTCCCCTTCAGCGACGCAAAATTAACAAGGACCCAAACGGATGCAGAGAATGATGATGAGCTAAATGCAGCGGTCGCTCCAGAAATCCGAGCCATTAAAGAGCCGCTGTTTGTTGACCCCTCTGTGCCTGGAGTCACCACGTACAATTTGCGCCCTCGGATGAGGAATAGTGCACCAAAGGAGAAGTCAGATTAGTTAGGGATGGACTGTGTAAGTTAGGGTGTACTTTGCTATAGTACCAATGGTGTTAGTTTAGGGTGTCGTGAGATTGGTGCACTGTTCTGACATTGGACAGGATAAATCGAACGTGCTCCCTAGGAGGGGGGTACCCTATCCTGTGCAACGTGGGGTTCATCGTGAGCTTAGGACTGAGCAAGCTCCACCGCCGGTGCTCAAGAGCGCCAACTTTGATGAACAATAGGAGCCTACCAGTGAGGCTCTGACGGACACTGGGAACACTTACCTTTTCTATTAGTTTTATTGCATTCCTCTTCCTGCTTCATAATGCATCCGTTTGGTCGGCCTATTGAGGAGGAGGAACAGCCGTTTGCACCACTGCGTTTAGTGCGGGGGTGGTTAACAAAAAGTAAAATAGTTTTCATATTAATTGGTGTGATTATGCTAATAATAATACTTGGAATATCTTGGTTTCTAGAGGAGAAGTATCCTGTGCACACTTTGGTTGGTACGACGCCCATTCCCCCCTGAACACATTTTTGTTACTTTGGCTCCCTCACAAAGGATAGCATAGAAAGTCTTACACAGACATTGTATTTATACAAATGTTGCATCAAGCCCATGATGTGTCCAATACAACTAATTGTTGAGTTTGGGGATTGCTCCCCTCAGTTACTCATAAGAGCGACAATTAGTTGTACATGCCATTGTCATATATTGGTAGTTGTGAAGGTTGGTTTGAATTGTTCATTATGGTGCACTATCAATTTCCAACTCTCTACTCTGGTTATGACACCTGCTGATTCTCGTACTGTGGTAGAGTATATACGTTTTCATCACGGGTTTACTCCCATAGGTCCGGTAGGACAAGGGACCTTCGGTACATTGTCCCCAAATTCCTGTATGAGCACATATGAAGAAGTAAAGAACGAAACATGGCTGATTTCCAAAGGTTCAACACCTCTGAGTATTTTCAATCTTTTCAAGATCGCAATGTTACCAAGGACAAACCAATGCCGGTGTCTGTGGTCAATACAACAGCTAGTTTCTGTGTCCAGGGGACTGGGGAGGTAAGAGTGGGGCAGAGTAAATGCAATTTCACCTAGATACTGAGAACGATTAATAATCTGCCTTTGATCCTACCCCATAATGTCTATTTTGTTTGTGGATCCCAAGCTCATGTCTGGCTTCCGAGGGGATGGTCAGGCAGATGTTATCTCTCTTTTCTCCTTCCCCCTGTGTATATTGCCCCATCAATTATCATAAAGATCATCGGCTGCAGCGTAGGAGTACTTACTTGCCCCGAGTCAGAAGGGTTGTTGACACAAAGGATATCGATCAGACAGATACCACTGCACAACAGTTTGAGGACACCATAAAGGGTCTACTACCTTATTGGGGTCCCATGACTAATAGTCTCCAAATTCATCGGTTAACAAGAGTGGTGGAGGGGGTTATCAATACGACTGCTGGGATAATGACAAATATCACTGCTGAGCTCCAGGCTACGAGATTAGTCACTTTGCAAAACAGGATGGTATTAGACGTCATCATGGAAGATCGGGAAGGGGCTTGTCGCGTCATCAGCAGCAGCTGTTGTGTTTACATACCTGATCACGCTCCCAACGTGTATGCAGCTATACAAAAATTGCTTAGAATTTCATCTGATATACACCAGGAGACAGGTATTGGGACACTATCAGGGTGGTTCTGGAACATACTCACCTCCTGGGGTTGGAAGATCCTCACTTTTCTGGCTGTGGATGCCGGTATCTTCTTCACGTGCTGCCTCTGCATACAATGTCTCCCAACTTGTTGTTCCTATTGTGTCACTATCCTTATTCCGAAGCCAAAAATGCCAGTTCATGATACTAGTGCAGCAGTTGTTACAAAAACAGATTGATGAAATTATGCAGATTGACGAGGGCATCTTTGATTCTACATCATCCCTTGCAGCATCTATTCCTGATGCCGAGTATATGGATTGTTCTGAGTACTGAAGTCCTTTTGCTTATTAGAATGTTATGTCTTTTCCGCCCACCATATAAAATTGTTAGCGAATGCTAAAAGGAGGGTCTGATGAAATGAAAATGTTTTTGCTATTTTGCTTGTGCATTGTTCTGTGTAAGTTAGCATTCGCTGCACCATTTTATGTTTAGCCGCCATTTTGAATCTTGCCATTAAGTGTGTATTCCCTCCTCGAGAAGCAGGCTGTGGAAAGTTTCATTTCTCCAAGGTTAGGTCTTGCTCTGCTAATGAATACACTGTTCTTATTAGCGCATACCTTTCCCACTAGATAAAGGCCTTCTCCCACTAGTCTAGCGGTAGGCATGGACAGAACAACCTTGGCATAGCTATAGTGTGTGCCCGGTCTCAGGATCGAAACTTATCCTTCTGTACCTCCTTTGTGTAGCTGCCTCCATCTGGAAATTTCCAGTCTGGGCGTGCCTTCTTTGGTTCTGAAATGTACATAATGTATCACTGTGTTTGCTGATGTCAGTCCTCTCTGCAGCACCCCTAAGCGACTGGGCAGACAGGGCTCCGCTCAAGTGTATCTGAAGAAACATATACTGTCTGACGACTCTTCATTTGCATGGAAGGCTGAGAGGTGGTCGCGAGTGACCCTGGTGGCCCTAATCGGGTCACTTCCTTCAAAGGCAAGACATAGGGAAGTGAAGGGAAGGGGAGAGATAGGGAAGGGAAGGGACGGGAAGGGAATGGAAAAAAGGAAAAAGGGACGGGAAGGGAAAAAGGAAAGGGAAAGAGGGAAGTGATGAGGAGGGAGGGGAAGGGAAGGGGATAAAATGAAAAGGTAGGGGGAAGAGGGAACTCTATAGAAGGAAAGAAGCAAAGAGTAGGGAAGAGAAGAGTAGGAAAGAGAGGAGTAGGAAAGAGAAAAGAAGAAAAGAAAAGAGTAGAGTAGAGTAAAGTACAGTAGAGTAGAGCAGAGTAGAGTAGAGCAGAGAAGACAAGAGAAGACAAGAGAAGAGAAGACAAGAGAACACAAGACAAGACAAGCCAAGACAAACCAAGAGAAGAGAATGGAAGGGAAGGGGATGGATGTAAAGAAAGATGAAAAGGGGAAAGGGAGAAGAGCAGGAAGTAAAGAATGAGGTAAAGCTAGGGAGTTTGAAAGGGTAAGTAAGGAGAGGTTAAGAGAAAGACGGGATATGGTAAGGAAAGTGCTGGGTACAGAAGGGAATGGAAAAGTGCTGGGAAGAGAGGAATGGAATGATTGAGAATTGAAAGGATGCAGGAAATGAGATAGTATTAGAAAGTAGGGGTAAGAGGGGCGTGGCTTCGGCTCCTACGAAGATGGCCGCCGCTCCCTGAGGCTCAGTGGTGGTGCGGCGAGAGGAGGCAATATTCGGGCATCGCCACTACTTCTTTTGCTGCCAGAATGTTAGCGAGTTGAAAAGAGACTGTCCTGTCTCCAGCGCGACGCTTCTTTTTACCGGGGATGAGCGTTTTGCATATTTTTGTACGCTGACTTCATTTCAGTCAGCTAGAGCTCGCGGCCGCCATTTTGAATGCTGTTTGAGCGTTAATATCGCTCAATTTTTTGTTTTAAGCCTGGCGGCTGCGCAATCCTTCCAGAATGGCTGCTCCCCCTGCCTAACAGTTGGCTAAGGCTTCTCCTAGTCGCTTTCATTATTTTTGACCCGTTTTGTCACTGTTTTTGTCGTTTTGGCTACAGTATACCTGTTTCTGGAGTTCTGGATTTTCTTCATATCTATTGTGTATCCTCATGTATTTTTCCATAAGGGTAATGGGTCCTATTACCAATATTGAACTTTCTGAGACTATTCTTGAGGAAGAGTACCCGTATTTCTCATTCTGATATGCCTATTCATGGTAAATTGGGAATATGGTACGATGAACAACATCTGAATTTACCTCAACTCTTTGAACATTGTGTTATACTCAACGCTGGTGTAATGTGTGACTCTTAACCGCCTAGTTTGTTATCTTGGGATTTTGCGCTTTTTTGTTCATCTTTATCCAAAAGTTTATTTTCCCATCTGGCATTACCCAGCTATTTTTCATACACCTCAAAGTTATCATTCAACTAGGTTGTTAGCACCATTGGAGCACTGCTTTTATGGCGAAGGCACAAATTACCCGTGGTACACCCTCTTCACTTGATTCATCTTCTTTGGTTGATTATAATCCTTTCAATATTCTACAGGATAACATGGAGGAATCTGATTCCAATTCCATTTCTTCAGCTGTAAGTGGAGCTTCTCCTGCTGCTGCACGAGTCCCACCCAAGCAAATCTCTAAACTACCTTCTGCATCATCAATGGCAACAGGGAAACGGGTTAAGAAAGACCCCCCTTCCCCATCTAGCTCTCAACCATCTATATCTATGGAACTACTTCTGGATGAAATTCGTGCTCTCAAACCTTATATGACAGAAACAAATGTTTGTCTCCAAAGTATTGAAGATAATTGGTCCCATACCAATCAAAAAGTTATTCATTTGGAGAATAGAATGGAGTCTGTTCAAATGATCGTCAACCAAGTACCTTCCATCCATCAGAAAATCTCACGTCTACAACAACAAGTGGAAAACTTGGAAAATAGAAGTAGGCGTAATAATCTACGCATTTATGGCCTTGTGGAAGGTCTTGAGGGCTCTGATCCTCTTGTTTTCTTTCAGTCTTTTCTCCCAAAGCTCCTAAATATCACAGATTCTCCACCTTTGAATATCCAAAGAGCTCATCGTCTGGGTCGAATTCCACAGAGTTCTTCAACATCATCTAAACCAAGAGGCGTTATCTTGTACTTTTTGCAATATACAGATTTACTTAGGGTGTTACAAGCAGCTAAACTTAAAGGAAAAATTTCTTGGCAAGGCTCTAACCTGTTTTTTTGCTCAAGACTATGCAAAAGCAACAGCAGACCGTCGGAAACAGTTTCTAGATATGAGACCTGCGCTTCATAACCTGAATGCCAGATATGGTTTGTTTCACCCCTGCCTCTTTAAAGTGACTTACAAAAACAAAACTACTAACTACGAAGATCCTGCTCTTCTACAACGCTTTTTGGATACCTGCAGAGAAGAAGATATGGACATCCCTCGCTCTTCATTGAATTGATTGTTGTTATTTAATCTTGTTGTTTTTTCTATTCTCTCTTCCCTATTTGCATATCTTTTTGATTTACTCGCTTGTTGATGATGTGACATGTTGTTTTATTGGTCCCACTTCCTTGGATCGATGTTTTGTTTTAATTGGTTGTTATCCGTTCCCCTCTAATTGTTAATATGTTAAATGTTAACTGTTAGTTGTTTCCGTTCGTATGATTATATAAGGTGTTCTCTTTCTTTTTATCACTAGGTAGAATTTCCAAGGCCCCCTGATTTTATGGCTGTTCCCCAATCTGGTTGTTCGCCTCCTTTTCCCGTCTTCGTCCTGGAGCTTTTTGAGTGGCCGTTCCGTCTTCCCTATGTGGCTCCACCACCCCCATCTCTCATTGTATGTTCGTGGTATGTCTTTTTCTTTTTTCTTTACTTTTTCATCTTCCTATCCATTTCTGCTCTTTTCTCTTGATTATATTCTCAATTTCTGGTTCTTTCCCTACTGTTTTGTTCTTCTTTTCTCTTCCCTTTTCAACCCTTTGTTTTTATCTTTTTTCTTTCATACAATTGCTATATTCTCCTTTTCATCCATTTTTCTCTCAATACTTATTGTTGGTCTTCTCCTTCTTCTCCTACTTTTATTATTCTTTGGCTTCACTATGATGTTCCTACCTTCTTTGTACTCTCCCTATACATAATATTTTTCTTCTTGGTCTCTTT
Organism: Calotriton arnoldi; assembly: GCA_963921515.1. Classification (NCBI taxonomy): domain Eukaryota; kingdom Metazoa; phylum Chordata; class Amphibia; order Caudata; family Salamandridae; genus Calotriton; species Calotriton arnoldi. The sequence continues at coordinate 116,549 of CAWUFW010016947.1, read as the reverse complement.
TTCTAGGTATATATCTAGGATATGTTTGATATTTTACTTTTTGCATTTCATATTAAGTTTTATTCAAAGTTTCTGCTTATGTAAATGTCGTTAAAAGTTATATCCTGGAATGTTAAAGGTTTGGGTTCCCCCATCAAACGCCAACGAGTTTTATAACACATTGCTGCATTCAAAGGTGACATAGTTTTACTTCAAGAAATTCATGTAACAGACAAAGAAATTTCCAAACTTCAACGTCAATGGGTGGGTCATGTTTATGCATCCCCAGGTTCAGGCAAGGGGAATGGTGTAGTTATCCTTTGTCACAAACGTTTAGATATTCAACTTTTGCATCAAGATGCCGATTCTGACGGCAGATGGGTTTCAGTTTCGTTACTTGTTAATAAAATTCCTCAAACTATTTTTAATGTATATGCACCCACCACCCCGGATAAACTCTTCTGGTCTCACATTTTATCTAAATTGATGTTATGTACTGATGATTATTTACTATTGGGAGGAGATTGTAATATGGTTGTTGACCCTTTCTTAGATAGATGTTCCAAATCTAAATTTATTCCCTCTACCATGCATACTCAATTTACATCTGCCATATCTCAAAGGTCCCTAGTTGATTCTTGGAGACTATGTCACCCCACTCTACAAGAATATTCATTCTTTTCACCCGTTCATTCCTCACAATCCAGTATAGATTACATATTTATCTCAAAAGCCCTTACTCAGCATATTTCACACTCCGACATAGGATCTATACTAATTTCAGATCATGCCCCTATAATCTTAGTTTTAGACTTACTCCCTCCCATTAAAGGAACTAGACGATGGAGATTTAATAATACCCTTCTCCTGGATCCTAAATTTACCCTTGCCTTCCAGACTTTCGCAGACACATTATTTTTAGAAAATGAATCTCCTCTTACCTCTCCCCCTCTCATTTGGGACACATTCAAAGCTGCTTCTAGAAACTTCATTATTTCATATGTAACTCAAAGGAGGAAGGCTTCTGCCCAAGTCAAAAATTCACTTATTTCACGTATTAAACAACTAGAACATTCTTACTATTCTACAAAAGCCCCCTCTGATTTAACTGAACTTATCAAAGCTAAATTCACTTTTAATAAACTTTCTACTGAATCTGCAAATTTATATTTACTTAAGTCTAGTGCTAAATATTATAGTGCGCAAAATAAAGCGGGACATCTTCTTGCCAATTATCTCAAAATCAAAAAGGAGCACACCAAGATTGAATCTATTTCAACTTCACTTAATACTATAGTTCATAAAAATGAAGATATTCTTTTAGGATTTTCCAATTTTTATCAACAACTATATACCCCTGAATCTCCTTCTCAACAGGCTGATATTGACCGTTATTTATCCTCTATCCCTCCACCTTCATCCCTTAATGTAGATTTTTCCCTTTTGGAAAATGATATTCAACCTACTGATATTCTTACTGCTATTCAAGCTATTAAAAAAGGCAAATGCAAAAGAAACAATTGATGGACGGAATGCTGGACAATGCAAACATTCACCCCCAGTCACAAGGATCTGGGTTAAATCCATCATTCTTTTCCTCACCACACCACCCCAGTTTGGACCCAGCCATATGCAAATCAGTCTTGACCCTGTTCCTTGTAGGAACAGTCCAGCCCGAACTGCCAAGCCAGGTCCTCCCTGGACCGGAAACAAGCATCCTGGGACCGGTTTCAGGGCATCACCCTTCTTCAGCCAGGCTAGCTTGAATCCAGTGGTGTAGTGAGCACGGGACCCACGTCTGGGCATACCCTTCCCACTTAGGGCGACAAATGCAAAAGAAACAATTGATGGACGGAATGCTGGACAATGCAAACATTCACCCCCAGTCACAAGGATCTGGGTTAAATCCATCATTCTTTTGCTCACCACACCATCCCAGTTTGGACCCAGCCATATGCAAATCAGTCTTGACCCTGTTCCTTGTAGGAACAGTCCAGCCCGAACTGCCAAGCCAGGTCCTCCCTGGACCGGAAACAAGCATCCTGGGACCGGTTTCAGGGCATCACCCTTCTTCAGCCAGGCTAGCTTGAATCCAGTGGTGTAGTGAGCACGGGACCCACGTCTGGGCATACCCTTCCCACTTAGGGCGACAAATGCAAAAGAAACAATTGATGGACGGAATGCTGGACAATGCAAACATTCACCCCCAGTCACAAGGATCTGGGTTAAATCCATCATTCTTTTGCTCACCACACCACCCCAGTTTGGACCCAGCCATATGCAAATCAGTCTTGACCCTGTTCCTTGTAGGAACAGTCCAGCCCGAACTGCCAAGCCAGGTCCTCCCTGGACCAGAAACAAGCATCCTGGGACCGGTTTCAGGGCATCACCCTTCTTCAGCCAGGCTAGCTTGAATCCAGTGGTGTAGTGAGCACGGGACCCACGTCTGGGCATACCCTTCCCACTTAGGGTGACAAATACAAAAGAAACAATTGATGGACGGAATGCTGGACAATGCAAACATTCACCCCCAGTCACAAGGATCTGGGTTAAATCCATCATTCTTTTGCTCACCACACCACCCCAGTTTGGACCCAGCCATATGCAAATCAGTCTTGACCCTGTTCCTTGTAGGAACAGTCCAGCCCGAACTGCCAAGCCAGGTCCTCCCTGGACCGGAAACAAGCATCCTGGGACCGGTTTCAGGGCATCACCCTTCTTCAGCCAGGCTAGCTTGAATCCAGTGGTGTAGTGAGCACGGGACCCACGTCTGGGCATACCCTTCCCACTTAGGGCGACAAATGCAAAAGAAACAATTGATGGACGGAATGCTGGACAATGCAAACATTCACCCCCAGTCACAAGGATCTGGGTTAAATCCATCATTGTTTTGCTCACCACACCACCCCAGTTTGGACCCAGCCATATGCAAATCAGTCTTGACTGGGGGTGAATGTTTTGATTTGTTCTGCATTCCGTCCATCAATTGTGTGTCTTTTGCTTTCTCGCCCTAAGTGCGCCAGGTATGCCCAGACGTGGGTCCTGGGCTCACTGTGCCACTGGAATCAAGCTATCCTGGCTGAAGAGGGTGAAACCCGAAACCGGTCCTAGGATGCTTGTTTCCGGTCCAGGGAGGACCTGGCTTGGCAGTTCGGGCTGGACTGTTCCCATGAGGCACAGGGTCAAAACTGATTTGCATATGGCCAGGTCTAAACTGGGGTGGCATGGTGAGCAAAAGAATGATGTATTTAACCCAGATCTCTTGACTGGGGGTGAATGTTTTGATTTGTTCTGCATTCCGTCCATCAATTGTGTGTCTTTGCTTTCTCGCCCTAAGTGCGCCAGGTATGCCCAGACGTGGGTCCTGGGCTCACTGTGCCACTGGAATCAAGCTATCCTGGCTCAAGAGGGTGAAACCCCGAAACCTGTCCTAGGATGCTTGTTTCCGGTCCAGGGAGGACCTGGCTTGGCAGTTCGGGCTGGACTGTTCCCATGAGGCACAGGGTCAAGACTGATTTGCATATGGCCAGGTCTAAACTGGGGTGGCATGGTGAGCAAAAGAATGATGGATTTAACCCAGATCTCTTGACTGGGGGTGAATGTTTTGATTTGTTCTGCATTCCGTCCATCAATTGTGTGTCTTTTGCTTTCTCGCCCTAAGTGCGCCAGGTATGCCCAGACGTGGGTCCTGGGCTCACTGTGCCACTGGAATCAAGCTATCCTGGCTGAAGAGGGTGAAACCCCGAAACCGGTCCTAGGATGCTTGTTTCCGGTCCAGGGAGGACCTGGCTTGGCAGTTCGGGCTGGACTGTTCCCATGAGGCACAGGGTCAAGACTGATTTGCATATGGCCAGGTCTAAACTGGGGTGGCATGGTGAGCAAAAGAATGATGGATTTAACCCAGATCTCTTGACTGGGGGTGAATGTTTTGATTTGTTCTGCATTCCGTCCATCAATTGTGTGTCTTTTGATTAAAAAGGCAAGGCCCCTGGCCCAGATGGATTCACCATTGAATTTTGTTCACATTTTTCCTCCTTCCTTCTCCCCATATTACACCAGTTATTTACACATTTTGGGGCAGATTTACAAGCCCCCTGCGCCACCAGTACGTCACTTTTTGTGACGTACTGGTGGCGCAGGGGGCTGCTCCATATTTACAAGGAGAGGAAAAGCCACCCTGCGTGACTTTTCCTCTCCTTGTAAATACGGCCCCTTCACACGCAGCACTTTGCGGTGAAGGGGCGTTCCATGGGTGTTGCTGTGGGTGTTCCCACGCAACACTCATGGAACAAGACACATCTCCAGAATTACGAGAAATCGTAACTCTGGAGATGCGTCTGAAAGCTACGCCACCCTAGAGGTGGCGTAGCGAGACGCACCGAGGAGAAATGTTTTCATTTCTCCTCGTTCTTCCTCTTTCAATGCGTGCTGCATTCTGCAGCACGCATTGAAAGAGGAAAATGGTTGTAGTGATTGTTTTTGTGCAGGAAGGTTCCCCTTCCTGCACAAAGACAATCTCCCCACGACACAGGCATCCTTGCACCATGGTGCAAGGGTGCCTGCGCCGGCGCATGGCTGCAGTTTGTGCGCCAGCGCAGGGGGAAGCACAAGGATGCGACATATTCTTGTAAATATGTCGCATCCCTGTGCTTTCCAAACTAACGCAGCATGGCGCAGCAAAATGACTTGCTGCGCCGTGCTGCGTTAGTTAATTGTAAATCTGCCCCTTTATTTCTACTCAAAAATCGGAAGGATCTTTTCAAGAAGCGTTGATTTGCTTGCTCCCCAAAGAAAACAAAGATCACACATTATGTAAGAACTACAGACCTATTTCTTTAATTAATTTGGATTATAAAATATTTGCAAAAATTCTTGCACTTCGTTTAGACTCCTTTTTACCTCAATTGATTGGAAAAAAACAATGTGGTTTTATTAAAGGTCGTCATTTATCAGATAATACTAGATTGTTTTTTAACGTCTTAAGTAAATCTAAATCTTATAAAAAATCATTAGCAGCAATCTCATTAGATGCTGAAAAAGCTTTTGATAGGGTTAGTTGGTCCTTTATCATTTCTACCCTTACTTGGTTTGGTTTCGGCCCCAAATTCATTAATTATGTCTCTTTACTTTATTCTTCTCCCAGGTCCTTTATTTTAGCTAATGGCCTTATTTCCCCTTCTTTCCCCCTACTTCGAAGAGTTCGGCAAGGATGCCGTTTATCTCCACTTTTATTTATTCTATCCTTAGAGCCTTTTTTAACAAAAATTAGATCGAATGCAAACATTACTGGTTTTCTTATGGAACCAATCAGTTAAAAATCTCTGCATACGCAGATGATATTTTATTATTCATATCAAACCCTCAATCCTCTTTACCAGTTTTCTTATCAGAAATAACTGATTTTGCCCGTGTTTCAGGTTACAAGCTCAATGCTGACAAATGTGAGATCCTCCCTCTGAATAAACTATGCTTCCACGCTGATTTCTTATCTTCTTCTTTTCATTGGAATCCAGTTCAAATAAAATATCTTGGAATTTGGTTTACTCCCACTATTAAGGATACTGTCGCTATAAACCTGAAAGAGATGCAAACTTCTTTGCGTTCTTCTACTTCTCGCTGGCACCCCTTATTTTTATCCTGGTGGGGTAGATTAGATTCTATAAAAATGATGCTTGTTCCAGTAATATTGTTCTACCTATCAAATATACCTATTAATATTCCTAAGTCTTTTTACAAAACCATATATAGCATCCTTTCAAAATTTTTATGGCATAATAAACCTTCTAGAATATCTCTTAGTAAACTTAAGAAACCTAAACACATGGGTGGGGTTAACTTTCCAGATTTTTTCTCTTATCACCTCATTTTTTCCTAGAAATTCCTCTTTCTTATTGTCTGAATGTGAAACAGATTCTCAACTTTTCCCTTTGTGGGTAGATATTGAGAGAGCCTTTTTCATCCTTTCTCTTTCGAAGAATTTATTTCCCCTTTGTCGTTTTCTTTACCCATTCTTAAAACGCTCGGAAACTGTTCCAACCGCTTTTTTCATCTACTTTAGACAAACATGCACAATTTCTGAACTCATCCATCTGGTATAATAAGCATATTAAACTCAACAATAAATATATTTTTTGGAAAGACTGGTTATCATATGGTCTCAAATGGACTTTTCAACTTTTTTAAGATGGTGTTTTTGTACCATTTTTGGTATTGCAATCTCGCTTTTCTCTTCCCTCCTCATTTTATTCCAAATATTTATCTTTATCAGCAGTTGCACAATCCTCTTATAATTCTCTCTCCACTTCTCCTACTCCTACTCCTTTATCCCCTATTACTACATCGTTTCTAAATAATTCTCCTACGGCTTCTCAAATATATCAAAAATTAATGGATATCCCAGTTTCTCGTAATAAATCTGAGGTTGAATGTAGCTGGGAATCTGATCTGGGTACATCTTTCCCTATTCCACTGTGGAATAAAGTTTGTACTAAGGTGAGGAGGTCTTCTAGAGCAGCTAATACTACTCAAACTTTATTTTTTATTTATAATAGATTACTCATCACTCCAGCTAAACTACATAAGATTGACCCTATCATACCCTCTACCTGTTGGTCCTGTTCTGCTGAGTCAGCGGATCTTAAACATATGCTTTTTGATTGTCCAAAAATTCAGTTTTTGGATTCAAGTATGGCGTCAGATTAACATTATTTGTCATTCCCAAATTCCTATTTCTTTTTCACACATTTTCCTAGGTAGTGTCTCTGAAGTTTGGCCTCCATCTTTTCATATTATTGATCTGCTTATAGCTGTTGCGTTTCAGCAGATCACTAAATCATGGAAAGACACCTCAACAATATCTTTTCAAGCATGGTGGTATGGTGTTTGCTATAACCATAGACTTGACAGAGCTTATGTACATCCAGTCTCGCTTGCCATTAAAAGAGAAACTCTGTGGATCCCTGTTACTGAATTCTTAAATAAATCTGCTAAAAAACTACCATTACATAATCCTCGCACTGAAGAGGTTCCCAAACCCCCTTGAGTATATACTTATTGCTGTTTTATTTATAAATTATCTTATGGTCATAGATTATTTCAATGTTTGTAGGACTTTTTTATGCATAAGTGTTGTTTTTTTCCATATTTTTCATAAAATGGATGTTCCCCCCACCTTTTCTTTTTCATCCTTCTCTCTTTTTCCCTTCCCATTTTTTTAATGATAAATTATATATATATGTAATGCTTTGTTTACTGTATTTCATCTTATGTTTATATTTAATAAACTTCTTTTAAACTAAAAAGAAAGTAGGGGTAAGAGAAAGAGGGAAGGGAAGGGAATACATCTCAAATTAAAAGAGGGAATTGGTAGTAAAGGAATTGGGGAGCAGAGGAGAATAGGAACATGTGATGAAGGGAAGGGAAGGGAGGGCAAGGCAAGGAGAGATCAGGGGCTGGGGTAAGGCTGGAGAAGGAAGGGAAGTGGGTGAAAGTGGAAGGGAGGCAAGAAATGGACAATGACAGAAAGGGACAGGTCTGAAAATGTAAAATATAATGTTGGGTAGGGAAGCATAGTTCAGTAGGGTGGCTATTTTTTTCAAGATTGGGGTGAAAGAATGGGGGTGAATAAATTAAGTATTAAGGTAAATTGTAATTTCAAGCCAATTTCAAGTTAATTTTCAGTTTGGTTTCAAGTTCAGTTTGGTTTTCAGTTCCGTTTTGGTTTGGTTCATTCACTCACCTTGTACTCTTAGACCCACCCCTGCCCCCTTCCTTTTTAGAGCCTGCTCAGCCCCTGTAGCTTCGGCCTCTCGCTGTCCCCAACTCCAGCCGCCAGCAGTGCTCCTCTCCGTCCGGTGTCCGTCCGGTGTCCCTGAGTGAAATGCTGCAGCTGCCTGGTTACCAGCCTTTTATTCCAAGGACACGTCACAGTGGAGACTTTTTAACATGTCATCATACATCACCACTTTGTGGGTGATGTCATGTGTTTCAATTTAAGAGGGGGGGCAAACATGACACAGGCATTGTTCAATTTCTTAAGAAACTCCAACTATTTAGTCACAGAAATGATCCCACAATGAACCTGAAAGAAGATCCCATCCTACCCGACATACTTTCCCAACAGTGGTCTCTCCTTTTCCCTCTGCTGCGGCGGAGGCCCCCCCTCTGCAAGTACCATGGGCCTCGTGACGTCACACTGGATTGCCTGTCACGTCATAAGTGTTCCGTTCACAGGATTCTGCTTCTGGTGCTGCTGGGAAGGCACGGACCTTTCAAGTGAATTTTAGAACGTGGGTTTTTCTCAGTCTTCGTATAAAATAAATGGCATTTTTATCATAAGGTCCATTGTCACAACATGTTTGCACAGCGCTCTTTCTCTGTACATGTACAGTTTTTGTCCGCTTCATTCCTTCCCATTAGCATGTGCAGTCTTCCGAAGGCTAGCAAGAGACATTGATCTACAGGCCACTTTTTTAATCACAGTTCACTTTGCAAAACTACTATGATTCTCGTTGGGTCCGTCACGTGAAAAACTATGTTTAGGCTCGGTGTAACTGTATTTAGTTCATATTAAATAATAGTAAACATATTAAATAATCGTAACTCATTCATGAATGGACAGACGTTACTTCAGAATGTGAATGATAAATATAAACTTTTTTTATTTTGGGAGTTTTATAAAGCGGAACTAGCCCCGAAGGTATCAGAGCGCTTCACATGAGTTGCGTTACAGATGGACACATTCAGTTTTGTGAGGCACCGGGAGATTAAGTGATTTGCCCAGAATCACAGGCTGTCGAGGGTCCCTGCCGAGACTCGAACCCGGTTCCCCAGCCCCGAGGTCGACCACTCTAGCCGTTAGGCCACATCTTGGAAAGAATAAACGAAAGCAGCATTCTGACGGTCCCTCGATCATATCGTGTCAGGTGGGCTCGACTGTTAAGATTAAACCACTTTTCATTCCAAGGGCCAAACTGTAATGCGTGACTAGTCTGATGAGCAGGATTGCCGCAGAGGGCGGAGAAAGGGGTTGAAAGTGGTTCTGGGAACAAGGGCTGTGGCTCACTGAGAATGTTACATCCTTCAGTGAGGAACAGGGGTGGAGGTATCACAGGGGTCGCTAAATGCTCCTTGAGTGGTCCCGCGGCCAGTCATGGCTGTTGCACATTTAAAGCAGGGCAGGGGACATAATGTAAAGACCAGCAATAAACTGCGGTGACTGGAAAAGTCTACCAGTGGTGTGACATCAAGACGAGGTGTGAGTCACTCACCGTGAGTGAGCAAAGTGAGCAACCCATAATGACTTCAGTGGTGTAAGGAGGAGGAGGGAGGAGTGTTCTTACACTACTACAGATACATCATGAAAAATCAGCCCAAAAGGTGCCTTTCTATGTATAATTTGTCCCTAAAATTGCTTTAAAAACACAGGTGTAGTCCACTGCATTCACTGTGTGGCAAGCAAGTTTGACACTCGCCAGGAGTTTTCTCATTGAATGTAAAAAAAACTGTTGACAGAGATTAGCAGGGGGTGTAGTACTGTTCCCTGTTAACAGACAACCTTGCACAGGGGCGTAGCCTGGGCTCCACGGGCCCTTCTTCAGTCTAGACAATTGCCCCCGCTCCCCTATTTTGTATTAAAAACAACCACTCATTGGAATTAGGTGGGCCCCTCACAAACCAGGGCCGGGTGCCACCGCATCTGCTCACAAGTGAGAGTCGGATGCCCACTACTGCTAAATATTCCCACCTCGGGCACCAGGCACAGCCTGCTCAACCTCTTCCATCACCTCATTTACTAACCACCTGCGCCCCATGCCCCTAGCCCTGCCTCAGCAGCTACCCACTTGGCCCTACACCACTGCCACAATCTAGTTTTAGTTCACCCACCTACATATATGCCCAACTCTTTCACTACCCACCTGTCTCCTATGACTCATCCGTTTCTCACCTTCTCCACCTCTGTTTCTATCTACCTGCTCCCAAATTAGTCACTAAGCACCTGTCCCCACACACAGCCCTATCATGCCTATCTGACTGCCACAACCCGGCCACACCACAAATACCTACTTCCCGACCCCATTTCTCTGCCCACACCTCATTCACTAATCATTTGCTTCTTACACCCTTGATGCCACCTTAGCTGCTACTCACCTGCCCACCCGGCGCTACCCACCAGTTCCCACCCCTTTTCTGCTGACCTGGCTCCTATGCGGCTGGCCCCCCTTTAGCCACTTCTCATCTACCCCACCTCCATCACTACCCCCCTAATCCTACTTCTGTCACTACTATCCCGCTCCCACCCACACCCAACCCCTCATCACCTCATATGACCTCCACCCAGCAGTGGCTGCTACTGGATGGGGTGGTGAGCCGGCGAGGGGTGGAGGGGGGAATAAAAAAAAGAAAAGGACTTACCTGGAGCGGCCGGCCTCCGCCTCTCCTCCTTCCTCGTTCTCTTCATCTTCCTGTCTCCAGTCCTGGCCGGCAGCAGGAAGTACCCGAGCAGACAGGCTCCCCTGAGCCAATCACAACACTGCAATGCAGCATTGTGATTGGTCTGAATGCCGCGGTTCGGCGCTCAGACAGGTACAAGGAGCCTGTGCATGTTCCTCACCAGGCTGTGTAATGAAGCCTGGTGGGGAACATGCAAAGTGTGCATGACTGTTTGGCCGGTCCAAGAGGGTAATAATAATATGATAATAACATTATGTTATTATCATTTTATTTTTCCTTTTGAGCAGTGGGGCGACGCTCCTCTGCCTTAGCGGAGGAGCGGCCACTGCCTCCACCCACATTCCAGACCGAACCCGTCCACCCAACAACTCTGCCCACACCTCATTTCATTCATTATCCACGAGCCCCCTAGACCCCAGGTGCAACCTTAATCACTACTTGTCTGCTCTATCTGTCACTACTCACCTGCTCACCTCAATTCACAGCCCACCTGCTTCCACTCCCCTGCTAGTCCATACGTACCAGCTTTAGAGTCACACTCCTGCCGTACCTTAGTCATGTCCACCTGCCCCCATCTTGTGCCAACATATTCTCTTACCACCTCCCATCAATACCAACTTGACGATCAAATCCCTGTCCCCCCTTACTACCCAGCTGCAAGCACACCCCTGCTCCAATTGAGACACAACCCACCTGCCCCCACACTCCTGCCGCCACCTCACACACTACCCACTTGCAATAACATCCTTGACCCACCTGTTAACACCAACATGACTCCCACACCACACCCCACCTCGGCTACTACCCGCACTCCTGCATGCACTTAGCTTACAATACACCTGTCCCCACCCCGCTGTCAAACCTAAGTGAAATAATCATCGCAATGCCTATTGGCCACAGAGACCCCGTGCAGCAGCACCTACTGCACTCTTTTTCCTCAGTGTGCTCCTTGGGTCCGGAGACACCACACACATATGCTCTCTGCCACCGCTCCCAACTCATAGACCCCAGATGGCCACCCTTCACCTACCACATGCCTTCAGACCCTTTGAACCCGAGGCCTTCGGATCTCCGGATATCCAGCATCGAGCCCCCCCCCACCCATGCATCCTGTCCAGCCTGCTGTGCATAGTATATCTTACATGAAAGGATAGTTGCGTGACTTCTAAGGTTCTCCTGTAGCCCCAGTGCAGCAGCCCGTTCCCAGAGGCACTGCACCTGCTGCACTCTAGACTTGTCTCTGACCGTACCGCCAAGCTCAGTCCACAGACAGGTGATGACCCCACCTTGGCCCTAAGCAAACTGAGTCGACCCAATGTAATGACATGGAAAGCATGTACCTTCAAATGTAAGAAATGCATCTGCGAAATTGAAGTCAACAGTGTGAAGATTGGACCCACGTTTACAAATGTATAGCTTTTACTTTAATCTTAAATGTATGCAGTTTACTACTACTTCAGTTTTCACCTGCACAGCAACCCAGAGGTCGGGGGCACGCAGCAAGACTCCAGAAAAAACCCAAAAATAAACTGTGTGGGCCATGCCATCTTTGGACCCCCGATCCAAACTGCTACTTCGGAAGAACCAAAATGAAATCTTCTCTTCAAATTTGATAATAACTGAATGCCGGGAACTGCACAGCTGAGATTTAAAGCTACAGACACCGCCTCCCGGGCACTCTCATCTGAGGGTTCTAAATTGATTTCAGGAGAAGGCTGTCCGAACTGGAGTCTCTCCTGAGCATGACACTTATACACAGATGTATATAGTTTTATGAGAAAACTATATCCATCTGAGAAGAAATAATACATGCGATGCTCGTATTGCATGAAGAAACTCCAAAACAATTCCTGGCCTCCCAAAAGAGACTGCATTTAGAGACAGACAATGCTTAGTTGAAGAAGGACACTACATGATGTAGAGTAGCAGGATAGAGAAATGAGTTGAATTTGTGGTAAAATGATGTGATTGTACCCTACAGTTCAGGTCTCAGATTCAAATCCCACCAGGCACACAAAAAGTGATGGAAGGAATGCTTGAAAACAGTTCAAATCACTGGCAATCATTTGAAGTAGTATTCAAATCCATTTTTTCGTCCACCATGCCACTCTAGAGTCTGCTTTATGCAAATCAGTACTGATCCCGCTACTTACGGAAAAAGTCTATCCTGAACTGCCAGAGGAGGCCCCCTGCTGAATGGGAAGAGAAGCAACCTCAGACCAGTTTCAGCCTTATTAGACCTCATCAGTGAGATATTGCTTGGTTCCTTTGACCCTTCTAGCAAGGGACCCGTGGCTTGTCCTGAGAGTATAGGTGATCATTGCATGCATGAAACTGCACTGATGCGATGTATAGCTCTGAATACAGATACTTTGGTACTCTCATCTGAGTAAGATGAGTGTTCTAAATGGTTTGAAGGAGATGACTACACAGACTGAGGTTTCTTCATAATCTGGAGAGACAGCCATTTTAGAATTCACACATTTGACAAAACTACATACATTTGAGAAGAAATAATCCATCTGATGCTTCTAGGAAGTGAGGCAACAACTACAAGACAATTCCTGACCTTCCAAAAGGCACTACACTTAGGAGACAAATACCCCAGACGTCACTGGCAGAGGGACACAACATCATGAAGAGGAGTAAGATAGTGTAATGGATTGAGTTCATGGCAAAAAAGTTCTGTATATTACCTATACAGCACTGATTTCTAACCTATGGTCTGGGGATCCCTGGGGGTCAGCGAAACCTACACAGGGGGTCTTTGACTGCTTTGGAAATTAAATAAGACTATCAGAGCGCCTATAACTAAAGAAGCAAATGTAAAATTGAACATTTTAAAATGTTCTGTAAATGTGAAGGAACCTGAAATTGGAGGCCTAAAATTAAGCTGGTATTCTCAGACTGATTCCTGAGACAATGCAAGTGCATCAAACAGAATATACTATGGATGGTGGGTCGCCTTAATTGAATTTAGAAAAGCTCTGGCCTTCCCATTAAAACTTAAATTGTGATTCTTTTTAAATATCAGTACGTGAATTGATAAAATATTTAATCATTTGTGTATTGCTTTGTAGTTCAAATCATCAAAATTGCTTCGGCCGGGGTCTCCGGCTTCCAGTAATGACTCAGACGGGTCCCCAGATTCCAATAATTATTCAGTGGAGGTCCCTGGATTCCAGTAATGATTAAGTGGGGGTCCACAGAAGTCAAAAGGTTAAAAGCTACTGGCCTGCAGTTCAGATCTCAGGTTCAAATCTTTTCAGGATCAACTTACACTTTCATCCTTCAGAGGCTTTCGTTAAAAGTAACATTAATCTGATTAATAATCTGGGAAATCACAAGCTAAGCTTTCAACTTTAAGCTAATGACTTCCAATTAGTGAAGTTGGAAGAGGAAGTAAGGATACTGGCATACCTAGTCCTGGACACGTGGACGCAGATTGTCATTGAATAGGGCAAGATATGATAACTTGCACTGAAAATCTCACCAAGTAAGATCCTCCTCTTCCATTGGCCTCACTGGGCATTCTGCTTTACTACTTACTGCTCTCTCCTTTTGTCCATAAACATACATTTATCGCCGTAAAATGTTCAATAGGAAACCTAACTTGAAAATGCAATTGCACTGCAGTAAACCAGATGCAGGAGGTGGAAAGTGGGCAGGTCACTATGTGGGTTTAGAAATGTCTACATACTTGTGTGTTCTTGGGGGCATATGGGAAGGGATTTCTCTACAAAGAAAAATGTTTTCCCTTTGGAGAAAAATAATTGAAAATTGTGCAATGGCACAATGGGGATGACTTCCAATGCAGAACTGTGCTGTATATACTAAAGAAGCCTAACGTTTTTGGTGGTGGAGGGTAAGGGTGTCATGGCATTTCATGAATTTTGGCACAAATAAAACATTAAGTTAAATTTTAAGTGGTAGAGCATTGTAAATTATCAAATTTGTCATCAAAATGATGTTGTTGAAGCTTTCATTATTTAGTAAAGAGACACCTGGGCAAGGTGGATTATGACTAATGCAGGCATAACAATTTCAAATCAACCAAGAAACAGTCATGATAAAACAGATATATATTCAAAAATAGATATTTATTAAATGCAATCATGTAAAAAGCTTTCACCACATTTGTTGGACCTCTCAATATAAATGTACTGATACGTGTTGTGCAGTCGCCTCTGGCGTGTTAAGAATATATTGCAGCTTAATTTATCTTAATCTTAATCTTTGATTTACTGTAATCAGCCGTGGAGTGCCTCAGGGCTCCTCCCTGAGCCCCACTCTCTTCGACATCTACATGGGCCCGTTCGCAGCCATCGTCAGGAAGCACGGACTCAGCATCATCTCCTACGCCGACGACACCCAGCTGATCCTCTACCTCACCAACGAACCCACAGTTGCCAAGAGCAACTTCCACGACGGGATGAACGCTGTCGCCACCTGGAAGAAGGACAGCTGCCTTAAGCTAAACACAGAAAAGACCGAAGTCCCCCTCCTGGGGTCCACCCCCTCCGCTTGGGATGCACCTGATGGCCCGCAGATCTTGGACCTCCCCCCACACCCACAGACCACGCACAAAATCTCTGCATCATCTTGGACTCCTCGCTCACCATGAACCACCAGATCAATGCCGTCTCATCCTCCTGCTTTCACACGCTACGCCTGCTCCGAAAGACCTTCAAGAGATCCCCACAGAGTCCAGAAAGACGGTCATCCATGCACTCATCAGCAGCAGACTCGACTACGGCAATGCACTCTTCGCCGCCATCACACAGAAACTCCTCAAGAAACTGCAAAGCATCCAGAACGCCTCTGCCAGACTTATGCTCAACTTCCCCCGCCACGGCTACATCATCAGCCACCTGAGAGACCTCCACTGGCTCCAAACCAACAAACGAATCACCTTCAAGTTCCTCACACACGCCTACATCATGGGACCTGCATACCACAACCACAGCCTCTCATTCCACGTACCCACCAGAGACCTCCGCTCCACCCAACTGGCCCTGGCCGCCATCCCACGCATCCGCAAGACCACGGCGGAGGAAGATCCTTCTCCTACCTCGCAGCAAAGACCTGGAACACCCTGCCTCTCCCCCTAAGGCAATCACCGTCACTGCCCCAATTCAGGAAGGACCTCAAGACCTGGCTCTTCGATTGAACCACAGTGCCTTGCAACAGATCTGCAGTCCTCCCCTCCCCGTGCCTAGAGACCCTTACGGGTGAGTAGTCGCACTTTACAAGCCACTTGATTGATTGATTGCTATCATATGCTTCTTCTTAACAAAGAAAAAAGTGCAGCCCTTCAGGAGACCTCCTCACAATTTGATACATCCGAAAAATTACCAGATTGTCACTCAAACGAAGGGAGAGAAAACTGGCTGATAAAGGAATTTAGTTTCTCTCTCTTTTTCGTTTCTCTCTGTCTCTCACACTTGTAATGGAATCAATCTGTTCCTCAGTTTTCAAAGCAAAAAAAGTGGCAAAGAGTAGGGGAATAACTTACGATTGTCACCTGGACTGTGAAGAAGATTTGCATAACTATGTTGGTGGAGGTCTCATAATTTTCGTTCCTCGCTATTAGGTCTCTCTTCAATGTGGAGACAAAAAACACATCTGATAGTTGCCATCAAGAAATGATTTAACACCTCGTAATTTTTAACAGAGCCTGGATCCATTACTCAACTGTAGTTACAAAATAGTTTATATATTCCCAAAAGAAGTATCTTGAACTCGATTTTTATAGTTTCAGACATTTTCACATTCTGAAACATTGAGCTATGGCACAAGGCACACCCATTATAAACAGTGTTCTAAAAGAAGTAATGTCCATCATACGTAAAATATCATTGAAATATGAGGAAGACGAGCAACCCTGTTGTGCCAGACACCACTGCCATCACTAGCATCATGGTGCTTATTTTGCTATGTAGAAATTGCCCTCCACACTTTAACATAGAATTGTCCATCTCAAAATCTAGGGCCAATACCAAGCATACACATTTTTGTACCACAGGCAAGTTCCAATCAAACTGAGTTTCGTGGCCTATGTCATATCAGGCTCCCTAACCAGGACTGCCAGAATAGCCCATGTCAGAAGGGCACCATTCTGCCAGTCCATTGGTTTTACCACTCCTTGTTTTCAAAGTGTTAGGCGATTAGGTTCCATTAAAAGCAAATGAAGAACACAACTGACAAAATGCAATAATTTGTTAATGGAATCCCTGTGAAAACCAGAGCCCTATTGACAAAGGCAAATTTGGTTGTAAATATATATTTATGACTTTATTTACCTTACATACATCTGCCAGGAATTTACAATGGGATTCTTGACAGGTGTAAGCCCCTTTTGCATGTGTGAAGATCTCCACCATGAGTGTGGACTTTTTAACACCATATGTCGTGTCCCACTTGGGCCCATCCCACATAGATCACACGAGACAGGTAGGTGCTTCAACGCTTCTTTATTCTGTTCATGGAGGCACTACCTTCTTCCTTGACGGTGCCCTGAACAATGCCCCGTCCCCCTTGTGGTGACTGGTGGCTCGTTCCCTCCCCTTGTGTCCTGTGCAGGATCCTAGTGTCCCCTGCACATCTCTCCAACACAATACATCCCACTTGTTGGGTGGGAAAGCGGGTGTTCGAAGACATGATTAGCCTTGGAAGTTTGTGTACACCAGCAAACATGGATGTTTGTCTGATATTCAAAAACTCAATTCCTTCCCTTTTCGACCCTGGAAAGGGTCACATTTGTACTCCAGACAGGGAATTGGAAGGGGAATGTATCATCCCCAGACATGATGGGCTTCTGAGAGGCAAAGTTCTCCATGGGGAAAAATATTTTCATCACGCAGAAAAAACCCCAAAGCAAGTGTTTACACAGGGGTTCATATACCCCGCTTGTAGAAAACTCCACATAGTGTCAATAGGATCCTGCTGGGAATATCACTTGACCTTCCCAGGAATACTCATGAAAATCTGGCCTCACTGGGAATGTCTGTGAATTGCAGAAAGCAGAAAATCTACACTCACAAGTAAGTGTAAATCTGCAAGTGCACAATTAAAACTTTTATTGTGATTTGGATCAATGGTGTCTGACCAAAATGGAGTGATCTGGTAACCCTATGCGTAACAGTACCAAATATGGGCAAGGTCCTAGCAGCTTAAAGCCCATGCTTCAGCATCACTATCACCTAATTGCCCTTCCTGTCCAGGTACAGTACTTGCAAATGTCAAGGTGGGCATGCAGGCTGGTGCAGATCTCGGCAGGGGGAAGGTTAGTTCATGCTAGTCTTCCACTTTCCAGCCCCAAAGCTTTTCCATCCCTATATCGACTAGTAATAAATTAATTTAATTGGTTAATGTACTTTGTGTTATCTATTGTTTATTGCTTTATGATAAAATATTCAACTACCAGTCACCTAATACTTGTTGTGTTCCTGTGCTACATGTTTTAAACAAGAAAATACTTTATTTAACATCAATAAATATGTTATGTTAATTTAATTTGTAGGGCGCAACAGCTACCCAAAAAGGGTTTCCCGGCGCCGGTCAGAAGAACAAAAAGGAGAAGGAATTTATTGATTAAAAAGCCAAGGGGCATATTAACAAGGCGGCGTTAATGAATTATCGCCGCTTTAGCGTCCGTTTTCGGACGAAAAGCGGCGATAATTTTATCGCCAAATTAACAAGGACACGCTAGCGCGTGATTCCTGACTTAGCGTCCGTTTTCTGCACGCCTCCCATCGCTAATGAGATGCAAAGGGGGCGTGCCTGTGAAAACAACAGGGGGAAATATCGCTAACCCAGGTATCGCCATATTAGCAACGTGGGTTAGCGATATTTTAAATTGCGTTAAGTATGCCTTAACGCAGGAATTTAACGTCTGCTAAATTCCTGACTAAGGCATACCTAACATGGGGGTGGATTGTGTGGCTAAGACCACAGGCCCTATCGCCAAGTATATCGCCGTTTTCCATGGGACATCGCTGGAAAACCAGCGATGTTCCATGTAAAACATCGCTATCACTGGAAAATTATCGCCTTTGCGCTAAGCGTTGTTAATACAGCGCTAGCATGGCGATAATTTCCAGCGATAGCCGGCGATAGGATTCCTCACGCTAACAGCGGCCAGCGATAATTATCGCTGCCGCTTGATAATATGCCCCCAGGTTTTTAAGGATCTACGAAAGTTAATGTAGATCGTTTCATTGCGGAGCAACACGGGGAGTGAATTCCATAAGGATAAGGAATTAATTAACTAATTCGTTTTATTCATTATAAAAGCTTGAAATTTAGTATATTTGTTAAGCACTACGCAGCTTATCACAAAGACATTTTGGAGCATGAGAAGTACAGTTGTGCTGGAACAATTTTCATAGCGGCGATGCTTCCCTCAATGTTACTTTACTGGAGTGATAGGGATTGTGAAAAACAAGTGCAGCAAATGAGCAACGCCAATTTAGCATGAGAGTAGTAAGGGTGTAGTACATTGCTGGGGGGTGCATTTTGGAGCACACTGTCACAAATATATTACCAAGCCTTAGTGTGGTACCGCACTTGTCATTTACCAACAGCACATTATCCATTGAAATGGCCACTAGATTTGCAGGGTCATGTAGTTTTACTGATAACACTATACAGCGCACAAATATCGGATTTCAATGAATTTTTATAATTTTCTCATCACCAAGTAAAGTGTCTTGATTTGCTTTAATCCTGTTAAAATATTTGATCATAGTACAAAATGACAAAAGAAAATGCTACATTTGTGCTTTTCTTTGCTGATATATCTTTAAATATTTGTACAGTTCAAGTTTAGTTGTGTGCTCGAAACAAAATAATGAACATCCTGTAGCCTTTCCTTTCACCCTCGTCCAAACGGTAACATTGCAAAATCCTCTCACTTTCAGAGAAAGAAAACACCAATCGCAATGTAAAAATACTTAGAAGCAATTTGTCGGGAGACAAAACCTGGCAAATGACAAGATAAAATGTAAAGGTATCTTTATTGCCGCATTCACCATCTGAGCTCCAGCATGTTTATTTTGGGGGTGGTGCAGCCCCCCGAGAGCCCCTACTTCCAGCGCCTATGGAAAAGTAGTACTCCAGTGGGGGTATTTTGCAACCCCTTAGATGGCTTTGTGAATTGACTCCAAACCAATCTACAATAGGCATAAAATTAGACTATTCGGGGACTATTTATATACAATGGATACTAATAGAATGGATTGTGCCCTATTTGCACTTTTACTAAAAGGGAATTGGATGTTTTTGTGTTGATTTACAAAGCGTTTAAGAGTATGTAAAAGAGTACTCTTGTATTACGAATTTCCGTACTCACAAAATGCTTTTGTGAATCAGTCTTTATATTTCTGACAGTAGCGGTCCGTGGTAGGAGTGCCGGCCGGGCGGTGACGTGGGGTGGGGGAGGGGCAGGGTGGGGAGTAGTAAATTACGGATTACAGCCGAATACAGGTAAGTAAACATTTAAATAAATAAAACGAATTTCGTTGTGAGCGCTGCATCGCATTTCGTTGTGAGCGCTGCATCGCCAAGTGCGATGCAGTGCGCGCAACGAAATTCGTTTTATTTATTTAAATGTTTACTTACCTGTATTCGGCCGTAATCCGTGGTTTACTACCCAGACCTTGCCCCTCCCCCGCCTCACGTCACCGCCCGGCCGGCACTCCTACCACGGACCGCTACTGGAAAGGAACAGAAGCGAAAGGTTAATCAGCAGTTGATCACCACTTTTTGGTACAGTGGACAAAGAGGCAACTTCAATGTGATAAAAATAATGTAAAATATCAAATGCCAAAACAATGAGGATTATCAAAGGTTGCAGAGTTTAAAAAAACACACAACGGTGATTATTTAGTCTACTTCAGGAGGCAAAGCCACCTAACTGTTGCTCTTCCTACCGATTTGGCTGTTGGGACAAAGTATCGAATACAAAAGACAGTGATACAAAAATATTGTATCAAGAATATTGGGATGTCAAAAATATTGACAGGAATATCTAATGTAAAAATATCGTTTTAAGTGTTATTTTTAATGTTGTAAAATATATTGATTTAGCAAACATTGTTGTATGTAATATTGTTTGTAAGAGTTACTTTGTAAGTAATTTATTGCACTGTGCTTGAGTTATATGTTTATTAATTTTTTTATTTGTGTTTATTGTAAGATAAATTATTCATTATGAAATTGTTGAAATGTGTGCTTTAAGTTGTATTAATATGTAAAAATAATGGATCTAGTATTTTTTTAGCAGCGGGATATTGGGTGTTTAGGTGATAAGGGAGGGAGATTTTTAAAAAAGTGTATATTTTAATGTATATTTAATGTTAATTATTTTAATGCTATTCAAATTAATATTGTAAAATGTCTAAATTTATTTTGGTACTTTCATAATATTTATAAATAATAATTTATAAATAAATAAAAATATATTAATGACATTATCTTATTTCAAATATTTAAATACCTATATACATTAAAATAATTTAGTAAAAATGAAATATCTAAAACAAATAAATGTAATAAAGTACATTAATTACATTTTTAAAATACAATATTACATTTTACAATTAAAATAGTTTACAAAATTTTATGTAGAAAATTATAATATTGTGAAAATAGTTTTTTTGGTTTAAACATTGATTTTACATTTTTTAAATGTTATTGTTATTTTGGATTATGATTTTATTTTTTATTTTATGGTTCAAAGTTTAGGAATAGTAGGAAGTATTTAAAAATTATATTGATTATTAAAAGTGACAAACATTCTTTTATATGTTAATGTTTAATTATGAATATATAGGTTTAATAGTTTTGGTCATTTTTATGTAAAGTATAGTTTGTTGGAAGGTGGGGGCCCTGGGCACTTGCCCACGTTGCCTAGGCCTTAAAACATCTCTGTCCTCCTTGAGTTAGTCCCTCCCATGGAGCATAGCCTTTTTACTACCTCCCTGATTGGCTCTTTCTATTCTTCCATGCCTGCTTGCATTTTGGGAACTCTTTTTGCTTTTTGGAAAGCACGTCATAAGAATGCATGTTTTAAAGATGTCTCTCCTTGCATACTTCTACACCCAACGCTCTCCGTATGGCTTCTCTACGGTGTTTAGTGGATTCTGCAGTCACTTTTACCAGAAGCTGTTGTGGTTTTTGCCTCAGTTTTTGGGGCACATTTTTCTGCATGAAATGGTATGTTTTGTTTAGATGTCACTTTCCACAGGACGTGCTTCACTAGCTGTCACAGTATGCCTTCCACTGGGATGCCAGATGCTGTCATTTTGTTTTTACAACTGCTAAACTTTTTTAGGTCAATTAGTCTGTGAAGAGAGCATTGTGTTACCTTTATAGCACGCCAACAAACATCCCTGGCCCATTTGCTGCTTGACGAGGGCCCTGAACAGACAGTAAAATATATATATTGTCCAAATGTTTCCTGTTTCCACTTCTGTCTGATTTTAAACTTTTTAACACTGGTAATGAAACGTGTTCCCTTAACACAAAAGAAAGCACATGAGCACATGCTTTTATTACTTTGGGAAATCTACATTGAAGTAATAAACAGTTCAATTTACTTTTCTAATGGGGTGCTTACGTACTGTGAACAACTGTGAACATACTGTGAACAAACATTTCTTTGATCTCTTGAAATGTGTTTTCCTCTATGTACAACACTTTAGCATAAGTTTGATAACTCAGTTACTTTCATTTATTGTATGGCAAATGAATATGCTGAGTGTTGCCCCTCTGAATTTATTACAATAATCATATAATTGCATATTGCTTTATTTTCATAATGCTAGCTTTTCCCCAATGCACACAATGTTGCACGTGTGCTTTTTGTAAAGAAAACATAGTAAACAAGCATTGGCAAAGCCAATACTTCTCACCTATGAGAGCTATTGGCTTTGGCTTTGTTTTGTAGCCATGCTGTACAATAGCATAGTCGCTTTGCAATGTGGTTAAAACTAATTCAATAAAGGGCTATTACAAGGGGGCGTGGCCAAGATGGCGACGGCGTAGCTGCTCTTCTGTGCAGCTCCGCCGGACGAGGAGAATTTGCAACGATAAGCGGCCTCCCTGTCCCCCGCTGACGTGTAGTGGACTCCAGGTATGGGCAGGACCACGGAGGCACTCCTCGCTGTGTGAGGACGGGGTCGAGGCTCCTCTCAAGGACAGCCTGCTATCCGAGGCACTCCCGAGGCCAGCGAGGGCGGTGAGGCGGCCTGGAGGTTGATCCGCGGGCAGAACAGTGGCCCACATCACCAGGCTTTCCGACTCATTTCAGTGGGGAGGGGGGACCGCGCAACTAAGAAGTGGGCCCCCTGCACGGGAGTGCTTGGCAAAACCCCTGGTGTGAGCCTGCGGGCGGCCCGAGAGATCACGCAGCGCCGACGTGTGGGTCTTCATCTAGCCCACAGAGGGCAGCGACCTCGAAACAAGGCCCAAGTGAGACCCGTGGAGTGCGCTGCCTCAGCAGAGCAGCCGAAGGAGCAGGGACCCCACTGGAGCCCTGGAGGTGAGGTGCGGGACCTTGGGAGGTGCAGACGAGACTGGCCTGCCCGGCTGCTGGGGTAGAGGGGTCATGGACTCGACACCTGCGGGAGCAAGTACCTTCACTAGCTCACAGGCGTGAGTGGCGGCCCTGTTGTTATGCTGGGAGTGGAGCCTCTCAGTCTAAATGTGACTGGCCTCCCTGTGCTGCTGCAACCTGAAAACGCTGCCACAGTCTGGGATTGCGGTTTCTGGAGGCCCAAAAGTGTGAGAGCCAGCACGTCCTGCAGAGCCCCAGAGGTGATACCTGTGCTGCCACTGGGAGGGGGCGGTGTGCCCAGCAGAGTGGCCGCCCGCCCTGGTTTGGTGACCTGTCCTGGATGTGTCTGAGAATGCGAGTGGAAACACTGCATTAAAAGGACACTGGCTCCCTTACAATGATGCACTCTGAACGTGCTGCCAAAGCCTGGGATGGCTGTTTATAGAGGTCCGATGAAGTGAGAGCCAGCGTGCTCTGCAGCTACCCGAGGAGTTACCTGTGCTTCTGTCTGGTGGGGGCTGCGTGCCCAGCGGTGTGACCACCTGCTCTGGCCTTGTGGTCCATCCTGGCTGTGTCCGAGAGGGTGCCCACCAATCTTGCCATCCGGATCTAAGACCCATAAGCAGGCGCGGGATCCCTGTTCGGAGTGCAGCTGAACAACTATAGTTGGAGACAGAAGACGCCAGCGCCCCGCAGCAGTGGTGGCATTTCCGGAACAGGTGACCAAGGGTCCCCTGGAGTAGACTGCCCTAGATATAGGGGTGAGCTGGCAACCGGGAGGGCAGTGCACTGAAATCCCCGAGTGTATAGAACCCAACGCTTGGACTGGTGCAAAGATGGCATCGGCCCAATTAAAGAAGGAATCCTCCATAAGAGACCTCTTACACAAGGCCACCGCAAAAAGAGGTGAAACGCGCCCGACTCCCAGCCGCATACCTTGACTGAAGACACATCTCCAGCAGCGGTGGACGTCGGACGTGAGGAGCTGGTCACCCGCACCTTCTTGGAACAGCTGTTTGGCTCGCTGATAGACGATTTTACAGCACTGCAACAAGACGTGACCACCGACATTAAGACCATCAAGTCTGACTTGTCCAAACTGGGAGACAGAGTGGACTCTCTCGAAAGGGCTGGAGACCGTCGTGAGGAGGAACTCCATGATCACAAACAGGAACTGCTAGAATTAAGAGAGAAGAATGATGAGCTGTAGTACCGTCTGGAGGATTTGAAAAATAGGTAGAGACGATCAAATATCCGTATTAAAGGTGCTCCTCTCCAGACGGATGCAGGGAAACTGGAGGACCTGGTGGTGCGCCTCTTTCATCATGTAGTGCCGGCCCTGGGTGACAAGGGCATACTTCTGGATCACACACACAGAGCAGGGCATCCGGCTGTGGGTCCAGGTCGACCACAAGATATTTTAACTTGCCTCCATTCATACTCACAGAAGGAGATAATCAGGTTTGGGACTAGGGATTTGTCAGTCATATCATTCGAGGGCATGAAGGTTGGGCTTTATCAAGACCTCTCCCCACTTACCCTCCAGAGACGGAAAGCCCTACAAACGGCCACGACCTTCTTGAGAGAGCAGGGAGTCCTCTACAGATGGGGTCACCCCTTCCGGTTTATCTTTAACTGGAACAAAGAAACCCATTTGGTGCGAACGCTGCAGAAGGCACAGTCGATAGTAGGCCTTGCGCAGGAGGGGAACCCTGACAATATGTAAGGGGGCCCAGCAACACGTCCTGGGAACAGGTCAAGGTGAAGGTGTCAGCATGGGAGAGACCCTCTGCCGAAACCCTCGGCTGCTGAAAGCCTTAAGGAAAGAGTAGCCCTCCTGCGCCAGCTCCAACAGTCTGAAGGATCTTCGGAAGCCACTGGCTCATAATTCAATATCCGAGGGGAGACGACTCGGTGTCTCTCTGCCCTGCCGAGGTGGCAGGAGGGAGGTCCCTTCAGTTGGGCCTCGTCTGGCGGAGCCTACTCTCCATCCGGTTCCAGTCCCTGAGCTGCAGTGATGGCTGATTGTCAGGCAGAAGGACCCTCCTTAACTGGTGACATTTCCTCTCCTTCTGGGGACTCTTTATATGTTCTAGATCTAATTGTTCAGGTTGTTCTTTCTGGGTTTCCTCTCCCTTCTTGGTTACCTCCTGGGAAGACCACTATTGTATGTTTTAGAAGCTGACTTGGAAGCCATTTTTGTGATCCCATGTACACCCCGCTATTGCGGACAGGCATCCTGCATGGTGGAAGAAACACTTTCGACCACCATCGGCCCGCAGTGCCCTAGGCTGGGGTGCAGTGACACAGATCACAGATTACCACACCTGTGGCCCGCCTTCGATGTCAGACCTGCCACCCACACAAGGGGTAATTCCCTTCTTTCTCTCTCGACAGCCCCCCTCACCGTTCACTGGGCCCGCTCTGTAGGACAGCCCTGTCCCTACCCTGGGTGAGAGTAGGACCTTTAGTTTCACTTACTTATGCGGCCCGATACCATACACATGAGTCCCATTAAAATAGTTAGTCTTAATGTCCGGGGCCTTAATGCCCCAGCGAAGCGCCTGCTTGCGTTTCTTAGGGAGTATGGTTGCGAGATCTGTCTATTACAAGAAACACACTTAATCTGCAGTGACTGGAAACGCCTTCGGTCCCGGTGGTTTGATCGCCAGTACTTCTCCTCAATGGCTCGAAAGAAGGCAGGGTAGCCATCCTGCTGGCGACACATTTTCAGGGGAAGTTTCTCTCAATTCAAGCTGACATTCTGGCAGACTGTTGTCCTTACGGGTGGGCTGGGGAATCTTTCCTACACAATTGCATTGATATACACTCCAAATGACTCACCAGAAGCGTTTATCAGGGACGCACTAGGGATTGTAGTGGGGTCCCCTGACGAGGATATAATAGTAGGAGGGGATTTCAACATTATGCAGGACACCCAAATGGGCAGGTCGATGGATTGGGCTGGGAGGTCTGGGGCACTCTCGGGCGCTACGCGACAATGGCTGGAAGAGGCGGGACTGGTAGCTATATGGCGCATGCGAAATCCCGCTCTAAAGGAATTCACCTTCCAATCGGCCGTACATCAAACATACGCTAGAATAGACTTCTTCCTGACCTTCTCACACATGACTCGGGCCACCGTTAGGGCTTAAATAGGGGTGGCAGCACTGTCAGACCACTCTTCCATCGACATCTCGGTGAAACTCCACAGAGGTACCTCCCCACATAAGACATGGAGGCTGAACCACAACTTACTTTCATATGACCCCAATGTAGTAGCGATAAAGAAGTCAATACAGAACTACTTGGAATTCAATGACGACGGCTGCACACCGATTGCGCTGCTGTGGGACACATTAAAGCAGTACTGAGGGGGCAATTCATCACTTTTGTGGCTTAGCTTAATGGGGACAGAAGGGGCAAGAGGGTACAACTGGAAGACAGGGTCAGGGAGTTGGAGGGGGTTCATCGGCGCACGGGCGCTATTCAGGCAACACGCCAGCTCACTATAGCACGGAAACAGTTGAAAGCCTTGGACATGGACAGGGCAGAATGCACACTCCTGCGCACCAGGCAGAAGTACTACAAAGGGGGAGGTAAGGCAGGCAAAATACTGGCTCATAGACTTCGTGCGCAAACGACTCAACGTAGAGTTCAGGAACTCCTGGGCCCTGATTGGACGATCAGATAGCAGGTGAACTCAAACGCTTTTATTCTGCACTCTATTCCACAGAGACGCTGGGGGATGCGGCAGTGGTAGACTATGTTGTATGGTGTCCAGTCACCCACTCCCCGACGCAGATGCGGCCAAGTTAGACATTGACATAAGCCATGAGGAAGTGCTCCGCGCTATTCAGCGACTCTCATTGGGTAGGGCACCTGGGGAAGATGGTTTTACATCTGATTTATACAAAACATTTGTGTCCATACTTGTCCCCTTGCTAGCTCGCCTCTACAACTCAGTCAGCTCTACTGGGTGCCTTGCCAACCACCATGCAGACTGCAGTAATTGTGGTCCTGCCAAAGCCAGGAAGGGACCCAAAGAGTTGTGTGTCATACCAACCTATCTCTCTGCTAAATGTAGATTAAAAATGTTTTACTAGCGTGCTGGTGACCCGCCTAGACCCTTACATACAGGGCCTCGTTGACCCATATCAGTCCAGGTTTATTCCTGAGAGGAGTTGTAGTGATGGCACCCGGCGGTTGTGCCACCTCCTTGATAAGTCACAACGTTCCCAGTCACCTGCCTTACTCTTGTCTATAGATACAGAGAAGGCCTTCAACAGGGTTCATTGGCCCTACCTGCAGGCAGTGTTAGCCAGATTTGGGGCTGGGTTGGAGATTCAGGAGGTGGATACAATGTAATTACTCTTCCCCAGTAGCGAAGGTCCGGATGAACAGTATATCGTCCAATACCTTTCATGTTTCGCTTGGAACACGGGAGGGGTGCCCCTTATCCCCCCTGTTATTTGTGCTCTACATGGAGCCATTCAGGGAACGGATTCGACAGCAGGATGACATCACTGGGATCCACATGGGAGATAGGGAACACAAAATCTCACTCTAGGCTGACGACGTGTAACTGATTTTGACTCAGCCGTTCCTTTCTTTGCCTCCTCTGCTGAAAGTCATGGCATAGTTCGGGGCGGTGTCTGGTTTTAAAGTTAACCTCCAGAAGACGCAGGCTCTTAGCTTGACGATTCCTAGGGAGGATAAAATTAACCCTGGGCGAAGTGCTACGCTACGCTCGCGTAGTTTGCGAAGTTTGCGCTACTTCGCACAACGCGAATTGCACGTAGCACAGTGCGAACACGCGTAGCGTAGCGTAGCGTAGTGCCGCGGTCATTTTTTGCTTGCTCGCGGTCCTCAACGTCAAGTTGGCGACCGCGAGCAAGCAAAATGACATCCCGGCGAGACTTTTTCTCGTTCGCGATCAGCAACATCAAGTTGCCGATCGCGAGCGTGGAAAATAAACCTCCCGGCGAGATTCTCAACGCGGGAGGTCAGGTTTCTCATTGCGAGTGGTCGCGTATGCTTGCGACCGCTCGCGATGAGAAACTACCAGTCCGCGTTGAGAAAGCTGCCGCTCGAGTAAAAATCTACTCGAGCGGCAGTAAAAGACAGCTCGCACTGTGCAAGTTGCCGTTTTCAATGATTGCACAGTGCGGACAAGCATCCGGCACTGTGCAATCATTGCGAACAGTGCGCTACGCAGTTCGCGTAGTGCTACGCGAAGCTTGCGTAGCGCGAACTGCACTTTGCGTAGCTTCGCGAAGCATTACTTCGCGAACTACGCCCACCCTTAGATAAAATGCATCTGTCAACTCTCTTTCCCTTCGCCTGGGCGCCCTAGGGGGTGACGTACCTGGGATTACGTATCTTCCCCACACCAAGGGAACATCACGGGAAAACTATGTCATTCTGCTCGTCATGGCGAGATCTGAACTTGCGGTCTGGAAGAAACACACACTGTCCTGGCTAGGCAGGCTGGTGGCGGTAAATAGGACTCTACTCCCCCGTATTTTGTATATTATGCAGACGCTACCGCTGCAGCCCCCCGTCGATTCGTACTAAATTGCAACACCTCATTGGAGACTTCGTGTGGTCAGGCAAAAGAGCCGGCATGGCCCGGCAGCAGACATATCTTAAACTGAAGGATGGAGGGCTGGGAGTTCCCCACATGGAAAGGTACTATCAAGCAGCTCAACTCCGCTATATGGTAGAATGGTATCGCACGGAGTCTGAGAAGCACTGGTGTTTCATCAACTGTGCAGTGGTCGGGATCCATATTTGGAAAGTCTCTTGGCTGCCGAAGAAGCATCAACCTGCTGGAGTGTTTATCTCTCCAGTAACGAGGGCCACAGTGGCGGTATGGGATAGGGTTCAGGTTGCACGCCGGCTCTCCACACCAACATCACCTTCGACTCCATTTATCGGCCATCTGGAGTTCCCCCCGCCACTGAGGGGTGAGTGATACATTAAATGGCAAGAAGCCAATTGTAAGCGGCTGGGAGACCTCTTTGATGAATCGGGGGTGATGTACTTCGCTCAACTCCACACTGGATATGGCATACCCCAAGACACTTACTGGCAGTACCTAGCACTTTGACACTGGGTTACACAACCCCAGGTGTGTCCACACGCTAGCCGTCCCGTAACAGGCTTTGAAAAATGGTTACTCACCCGCCACTCGGACAAATGTCTACTCTCAGACATATACTCATTCCTCACTACACCACTTCACCAAACAAAAACTCCAGTGCAGCGTAGGTGGGAATCTGAATGTGAGCGCAAATTCTCTCCAAAGGAATGGCAGGACGTAGTCCATAGAGCATGGGCCTTCTGATGCAGCACAGTGGGTAAAGAGATGTTCCTCAAAATTGCTCATTATTGGTACTACACCCAAGCGCGATTGCCCCGCTGGAAGGCTAGTGGAGATCCATGGTGCTGGTGTGGTTGCGAACAGGTGGGCACCCTGACTCATTTACTATGGGACTGCCCTAAAATTCAGCAGTTCTGGACAGCTGTTCTGTCTGAGATTGACATTATCTACGAGACAGAAATACCCAGATTCCCAAGCTATATATTGTTGGGTCCGCCCAATGCCTTGACTTACCCCCTTAGATTCTGTCATGGGAGAACTATTGCCTTGGCGCTGGGAGCTGCTAAACAGCTCCTCTTATCCAGATGGGGCACTGATGTAATCCCGACTCAACTGGATTGGCTATATAAAATTTGGTACCTTGTGGGTATGGAGAAACTCATAGCCAGTGTTGCACATACTTTACCATGTTTTGACAAAACATGGGGCTCCACAATAAACCTTTTAGCGACCAAATTTGTTGAACTAACCTGTCCTAAATACTCCATCTCACTCAGGCACTACAAAAGGCAGAGCAATAGATACTGGGCGCCTGCTGTATGGTTGTTGGCCTAACACATCTCTTCAATTCAATTCAATTTCAATCTTTATTCGATCCAGTTAAAATGATCATAAAAGCACAGATAAAATACATAATAATAAAATCAGCAAATAATTCATAGTTGATCTTAGAATAAAGACCCTATTACAACAAGATCATTTCACGTTCTAAAAGCTCTAAAACGAGGTTACCGCATGACAGGCTCAAAACTCTTGGTGGCCCCCCCCTTCCTCTTTCTCATGCAGGCCCATAAGAACGGAGCTACCGAAAAGCAAACCATGGGATCAGATAACGATTTAAAAAAATATAATGCAACCCGGCATTGATTAAAATTCCCTTGCTTTAAAATTGGGTTAAGGTAGTCGTTCCTTTCTTTCTCATAGAGCCTGCAGAATAAAACTAGGTGCAATTCAGTTTGTGGTGAGAGGTTATCACGTGGACACACACTTAATTCTGAGTGGTTATATGTTTTTTCTGGATAACCTAACATCAAAGGAATGTTCATACGGAACCTCAATAATATAAATCTATGTTGCGGCCTGGTAACATTTACTAAATAAGAATACCCTCCCTCTATCAATGGAGGGTTCTGGCGATATATACAGACTGCTTGTTTCTCTCTGTGATATTCCTTTCACTTGTAATCCGCCATCAATAAAAACATATTGGTGACCTTTTGTTTTGAAACCTTTCTACAATCCAGTGGGTCCTTAAACAATTCAGGGAGGCTGATCTCCTTCAGTACTGACTCCACATAGCCGAGCCACCTAGACATTCTACGATTGTCCATCCTTAGGCAATTCTTTATTATTGTTTGTGTCAGAGTCACTGTGTCCCTCCGCCAAATTGAATGCCACAGGAGGATTGGGGCTAAATGTATTGAATCTGCAATATAGGGCAAACCCAATTCCGAGTGTAAAATATAGTTTGAGGAGGAGAGAGGAAGGCCAACTATGGATTTAAAAAAATTATTCTCGATGGTTTACAATATAGTAGGCGCTACCACACCCCAAAACACCCGCCCCATACGTTACTGCCGCCTTTACTTTGGCCTGGTAGATGTTTTTTATTGGTAGCAATGGTCTTGCGCCCAGTTTTTGGGCGAAGGATTTAACGGCCGAGGTACTTCTCTCCATTACCAACTTTCTTCCTTCCACCAACTTTGACCATGATATGTCTTTGTCAAAGAGAACCCCCAGGTAGGGGAAAGTGTCGACCACCTCTATTCTTTCAGTGTCCGCATGTTAATACAGGGTTTTATCTCTTTTTCTAGCCCCAGCTATAATTACAAAGGACTTAGGGCCTCATTTATGAAAAGTGACACATCGCAGCATGAAAACAGCGATGAGTCACTTTTCAGTGCGCCCTCCTTGCGACATGCTGGATGCGTCATATTTACAATATGACGCATCATGTCGCAAAGAGTTACAGATACGTCAGTATTTCTGACGTATCTGTAGGCGCAAAAATGACGCATTGCTGGAGTGTGTCACAAAAGTGACACAACTTCAGCAATGGGTCATTTAACATGGGCAAGTCCCATTTCAATGTGCCTGCGTCGCAGTGAAATCTCATAGATTTCACTGCGTCACTTCTACGAGGCTTACTTGCGTCGGAACGCCCACCCTGCATACATTATACCTGGCGCATGTATAATGTGGCCCAGGGGTTTACAAAGTGACGCACCTACCTAGAAGCGTCACTTTGTAAATATGACGCAACATGGTGCATTTTTTACGCCGCTGGTGCGTCACAAAAAGTGACGCACCGGCGGTGCAAAAATGATGCAAGGGCTCATAAATAAGCCCCTTAGTTTGGTTTACCTTCAGATGTATTGAGTCCATGAAGGAGACATACGCAGTTATCAGGCTTTGTAGGCCAAGCCCTGTTCTAGCGATCAACACCGCGTCATCCGCATAAGCCAGTATAGGTAGCAATTGGGAATCAAAGACGGGGACGTCCCGAGTGGCCACGGTGAGCGCTTCCTCGACTCCGTTTGTATATTTGGAGAAGAGGAATGGGGCAAGGACGCAGCCCTGCCTTACTCCCTGGTGATTTTAAATGGACGTGTGCAGACCCCGTTTTTGGTATAGAGGACTGATGCCGCGGCGTTTGAGTACAGCTGTCTGATGAAAATTAATATAGCTGGGTCAACCCCCATCCCCTCCATTATGTTCCATAACTTAGCATGGACCACACAGTCGAACGCGGCCGACAGGTCCATGAATGCCATGTAGATCTTTTCGTCCTTCATTCTAGTGTATTTTTCTATAGTCAGTGCTAAATTCAAGCACTGATCCACAGTACCCCTTCCCTGCTGGAAACCATACTGGGCCTGGATTAAGATATTATTCTCCTTAGCCCACCCCTCTAGCTTAGAGAGGAGGAGGCGGCCCATGAGCTTCGATGTTGTATCCAGCAGGGAGATTGGTCTATAATTCTTTGGGTTAGCCCTGTCTCCTTTTTTATAGATTGGGACGATGACACCCGTTGACCATGAGGGAGGGAGGACCTACCAAAGCTATACTGTTCAGGACGTTTGTTAAAAGGGGTGCCCATAGGTCTGGTTTATCCTGAAAGAAATCAATTGGGACGCCATCCGGTCCTGGGGCATTTCCCATACTACATGACATCAACCCTTTTTTTACTTCAGTGAGTGAAAAAGAGAGAGGAGCATGGGAGTTTAACTCCGTGGAAAAGGAAGGCGTTAGGGAGTGAGGACTGGAGGCAAAAATGTTCTCGAAATGGGAAACCCATGCCTCCTCATCTACATTTGTGTCTATTGTGGGATCTCTGGGATTTTTAAAATGTGGTGCGTTACTAGCTTCCAGAAATCATGGCTGTTCCCCGTTCTGGCTGCCTCGTCGAGGTCCGCCCAAGTCTCCTCCTTAATCGCTTTTTCTCTATTTGTTCGTGCCAATTTATAGGCGGCCCGCAGTACTTTTATTTGGTCCGGAATTCTGGGTCTGGTTTTCAAAGCGTGCATCAAAGCCTTCCTTGCTTTTGTGCACGGAGAGTCAAACCAGCCCCTACCTTTCGCTATGTTTGACGCTTTTGTGCGTGTGAGGGCCAATTTTACCTTCTCTAAGATGCCGCAAAAGGCAGACACCATTTCCCCTGCATCGGCTTTTGGTTCTAAACATAATAGTATGTTATCCCGTGTGTTTGATATAATTTCTGGCATCATCTTTACTTTATCAATATGGGCCCATTTTAGTTGGACTCCATTTCTTCTTGCCACAATTGGGGTTCCTGCATTTTGGTTGTTCGATGCGTCCCATATGAGTACCTTTAGCTCTAGGGATAAAATGGCATGGTCATTAAAAATCGAAAATCGATTTTCTGACTTGGTGGCCCTTGTACTAAGGGGAATTGTTAGTAATATATAATCAATCGTTGACTCTGCCCCATTTCGCTGAAAGGTTCCCACTGAATTACCTATTGGGGGGGTCTAAATCACTAATTACTACCATATTTAAGGAGGCTAATGACCTATTTAGACAATTGCTGTACTCATTGTGGGTAAAATAGTATATGGGATTTCCCCCCCCCCCCCCATGTCCTCTAAACCACATACAGGGAATGCATTGTGTTTACAGGGGTATATGTTAAAGTCACCCAGCCAAATGACATTGACTGCCTCGTTCTTGATATTGCGTGAGGAGTTATCTATTGCCTTGTCAACCTCTCCAACAATAGAATGCATGTTTGGACCAAACATATTATTATAAAAATTAATTAGTAGCCATATCCCTTCCTGTTGTACCTCAAGCGTGAGCATATGGAAGGTTGAATTTGAAAAATCACACGTTATTACTTTTACCGGTAGGTTATTTGGAATTAGAGTCAGGATGCCCCCCTTAGCCCTCCCCGAGACAGAAGGTTTAGCTAAAGTCTGAAAGGAGCGGTATCCGTTTATAAACACTGGCTCCATAGCTCAGGTCTCCTGAAAACATGCAATGTCATGGTCTTGCCAGACTTTTAGCCAGTTATTATCACTCAATTTAGGGGCAATACCAGCCACATTCCACGAGGCTATCTTAAAAACCATTTTATTTGCCCCCGTTGTAATTTAGGTGACTGTAGGCTCTCACTGGTAACAGGGGCCGGCATGGCCTGACTCTCACAATTAACTTGAGAGTTTAGTTCCACTGAATGTAGTCAATTGCATGCTTCTAGGTCAGATAGGGGGGCGAATCTATTCACCAGCTTCAAGTCCGGTGTCCCGGGATTTCCCCATGAGTACCTCCGTATCTGGCCCTCCCTGTGCTGTAGTTTGCCCCCTGATGCCAGTGGGAAACAGGGTCTATAAAAATATCCCAATGGTAACACAGTAATGTGGGAACTTTTAAAAGAGACATTACCTAATTGCTCTAAAAGGAATCTAACAACAAATTCATTTTTGAAATTTAAAACCACACAATCTCCCGACATTTCTTTCCTTGCGGGGCCTACCCAGGGTACTCTTCTAGCCATAATCATTTGACTTGAGAGGCTCCTGCCTCTGCCCCCCACCTCATTCAAATTTTGCGTCATCCAATGAAGGGCTTTAGACATCAGTTGGTCTGTCGATTCTAACTGGCCCTCCCTCAATGGTGGTACATTACCCAACAACAGTACCAGGGGAGCGGCTGCTGGGGGGAGATGTAAAGTCTGCATTCCAGTCACCAAAGGTCCAGGATTCGGTCTTACATCCCTCCGGTAATCAGCTTGACTGCCCCCTCCTAGCGGGATTCTGTCCTGCCATGTAGATGCTGTTTTGGGGTGATGTCTTTGACGATTTATTGTGTCCCCCACTACATTGGAATATTTCATGCTTGGGTGGCTATGGGCTGTTGTACCAGTTGTACCACTTGTACCAGCAGTTGTACCAGAGGTTGTGCCAATATGAATATCAGGATTAATAAATGAAGGATTGACCAGGTCAGAGGATGCAGGCGCCTTCTTTGGGCACATTGTGGTCAAATCTGTTATGCGTGTCGCTAGATGGGTTCGGGACTCTGGGCCAGTCATTGATCCAGTCCTTGCGAGTAATGTCTCCAGTGCGCAAAAGTTATTTGTGGCCTGAATTTCTAAACCAGCTAACTTCTCTTCAATCTGGCTTAGCTTTAATGAAATGGGATTCAGCATAGTGGAAACCAAAGTTTCTAATCTCTGCCACATGGCCTCGTTCATCAAAGGGCATGCAGTTGAGATTGGTGTTTCCGGGAGGCTTAGTCCACCTTGTTCTGATTCTGTTTCGTCGCTCCCCCCAGTTTTAGTTGATCTAGGGGCTTTCGCTGGTTTCTGTCTCTGTGGACCCCCGCCCATTTTCCTCTTTACTGCGGGCTCAGGGTTGGTTCTCAGGGGCTTCTTCGTGGCTGCAGCCCTTGTGGATACTCTTCTCGTGGTACTTGTCAATACTGGGTGTTGGGGTATAGATCCCGTAAATGTTTCTATTTCTGCTTCCTAATCTAATAGGAGAGGTTGGTTTATGGCGGTATGTGATGTCATGCCCCCCAAAGAAGATCTTTTTTGGAGGATAGGCGGCGTTCCGTCCGTTCAATCTCATGTGCTAGGACTGAGGTCGCCCTGGTTAAAAAGGAGTCAAGTGTTCCCACAATACTTCCACCCAGCTGGGCACTCTGACACTTGCGCTTGCTCATCCTGATAGAATAACTCAGAGGCTAGAAACAATGGCAAGAAATAGCGGGGAGATGATAATAACAAGACTGGGCACTATACCTTATGAAGACGCAGTCTTTAGAGGGGGGCCCAGCCGGGTGTGGACGGGCCTGCCCTTGGCCCGGGCGCATCCCCGCCCGCGTCCCACGCCGTGGGTCGGCGGTGCCGTTTTATGCGCACCCAGAGCGCAAAGGATGATGGGGGCTGTAGTTTCCTCCGTTTCCTGCCTCCTCCACGTGCAAAACCTGCAGATTTTCGGCTACAACGCGCCGCGGGTCGGCGGTGCCGTTTTATGCGCACCCAGAGCGCAAAGGATGATGAGGGCTGTAGTTTCCTCCGTTTCCTGCCTCCTCCACGTGCAAAACCGGCAGATTTTCAGCTACCACATCTCTTCATTGGGGACTTTCATTCTCGGCTGTTGAATGCTTTCTTCCTAATTTCCCTATAAATCTTGTTTACTTCCCCTGTTTTGGTTTTTACTCTCACAGTGCTTGCTATTCCCCAC
Organism: Calotriton arnoldi; assembly: GCA_963921515.1. Lineage (NCBI taxonomy): Eukaryota > Metazoa > Chordata > Amphibia > Caudata > Salamandridae > Calotriton > Calotriton arnoldi. The sequence continues at coordinate 80,464 of CAWUFW010016947.1, read as the reverse complement.
CGGCCTATGGATGTAGGTGGCAGCTATTGTTAATATAATATAACACTCAATAAAAAGATTTGAATCATAAAAAGGGCTAATACACGTTTTGTTTAAAAGTACATTAGCTCTGGATGCATCATAGTCCTTTTTTATTATTGTTTTTAGCCATGCTGCACAGCAGCCACGCTGTCATACAGCATGGCTACAAATCATTGTGAAAATCAGCAATGCCCATGCTGTACAACATGAACAAAAGACAATGGCAAAGCCAATAGTCTCAAAGGCAAGACCTATTGGCTATGTCAATGCTTATTTGTTATTGTTTTCTATTCTTCGAGGGTGATCTGGGTTGCTGCAGCACTGCCCAAAAACCCTACTTCCTGAGCCTCTGAAACACTCAGATCCCCAATACAGGTCAGCTGACATGATAATTGCAGATTGTCAGTAGAAAACAGTGGGCCCCTATCCAGCAGAAATAAGGGCCATATACATCAAGACAGTCACACCATCCAAATGGCACTCGAAGCACTCAGCCAAAGAACGCTTGCCTCTGAAAAGCTACCATTATTACATTCGCTGATGCTCAGGGCTTTAAGTGGGCCGGGTCTTGCCGGTGCTCAGAATCGGCAGTTCTTAAAAGCCGGTGCTGAGACGGGTCCCCATCGGGCTCTCCATGTTTGCCCTCACCCCCAGGGTGAAAAAATAACTTACCTCTGCAGCAGTACCACCCTTCGCTGCCTTTGAGGTAACTTCAAAGAAACTCGTTATAGTTATTTCACAGTCTCTTCATGTCAGAACGGAACCATTTTCAATAATATATACAACAAAGCCATAGTTGTTGCTTATTTATTTTATGCAACTAACAATCATTGACAAAGCCAATAGTCCTGGCTTGTTGTAGTTATAATGTTAATTGTTGTATCATATATCTGGATGCAATGACAGAAACAGCAAAATATCCGTTGGGCGGCACACCATGCTAAGCACAGAATTTTAGCTTACGTGTTTTTAAGCTACGCCCTTAATTACATCGGCTACGCCCCTTTGAGAGACCCCCCAGTTTTTTCATCCCACTTAAAGCCCTGCTGATGCTTAAAAAAATGTTTGGTTTGCCTGCACGCCTCTGCGTGGAAAATAAGCTTTTGAGAGTTTGAAACATTTGCATTCCAAGCACCAAAAGTCTGAAGCATCTTCAAATCCCTCCGGGGTATTTGAAAATCAATTTGTGACTCGGTTATCCTCACAGAGGGAGGTGCCATTTGGGGCGATGCTATAAAAAAGCGCATTATTTCAGCCTCCTGAAAATAATGTATGATCCTAGCAATTTATACACCTAGTTATTTTATTAATCACCCAGACACAGGCTGCCAGTGATAGATATCTGCAAAGCGTGAAGAGCTGCAGAGTCTGGATATTTTCCTTTTTCATAAAAGGTCACATTTACTCATTCTTGTTCTTTTCAAGCCATTTGTATAAAGTCCTATTTGTTATTCTGAAAAAAATAGTTCATCGGAAGATCTCAAAATGGCATTCTCCTTCTAAGTCAACTCTGCTGTCCTGACATCACACCTCATATGACTTAGTCCTGATTTACAGTTCAGCGGAGGGTTAATCTGTCACAAACGTGATGGATATACTGTCTGCCGTATTACGAGTGGCATAGGATATAATGGACTTGTAATATGCCGGACGGGATATGCAGCACTTTTCTGACAGAGTAACCCCAGTGGCGGCTGGCACAGGTAATAGCGGTGAGGCGGGGCGGAGGGAAGGAGGGGTGGGGGTTGGGATCGAAGATGCGGCGAGCGCAAGGCAAGTGGTTTTATTTTCTTTTTTATTTAATTTTACTTCTCCCGTTGTATGTCGACTTACCAGCCCACCCCCCCCCCCCCCACCGTTTTTACCCGAGCTGGTCGCTACTCAGTAACTTGTCACCCAAACTCTAAATCAGGCCCTAAGTTCGTAGGGAAATGTGAAAGAGGGTGAGAGTCTTGGAGGATTTCAAGTTAAGATTTTAAATGACATCATAAACATCAGTGCTCTAGCACAACTTACATTTTTCAAAGCCATACCTCTTTTCTTTGTTCCCACATAGGTTGAAGATCAAGCCTTTATACCATCCTCCTTTACAAGATATTTTTTCATAAAGGAGAAAGTACCTCTGAATTGTGTGGCTGAGACTATGGAAGTAAATTTTAAAAAGCCCCAGTTTGGCTGTCTGTGGTAGATGAGGATTCCAGGATTTTGCTCACGAGAGATCCCATTCAAAGAGGAACTCTAGCATCAAAAATGTCCATGAGATTTGACTCGCGCCCCTGTAATACCCAACACATTTTGATGAGTATTACCTTTTTAAGAAGCTTAGACATTGGAGCTGGGCCTCACTATGTTTTGGAGGTAGTACATTTACTCTGAAGGTCTAAAGTTTGAAAGGAAAATCAGCATGTCCCACGCAAGGAAATGTGGGGAATAGAGAGATGGTGGCTTGCAGCAGCAGTGCTGTCATTGTAATACATCTGGAATGTCTTCTTGATCCACCTTAATGTAAAGACTTTAAGACCGCAGGTGGCAATGAAAGGGAGGCTGAAGAAGTCAAACATGAGAGATTTACTTGGATTCTTGATACTGGATTTATACTGGTTAAAAGCTCTGATTGCTTCCAAATGGACACATAGGCTGATATTTAAATGCAGTATTATCAATCTGTTTTTTTCAGAAACATCCAGGATGTGCACACTGACTGGTCCTAGTAATTTAATACTATCTTATGAGTGCTATTTGAAAGGGCTTAGATTATGATCCCCTGCTCCGAACTGGGCTCTCTTGTTAAGGCCCTGCAGGCAAAATGAAGAGTTTAAAATGCACTATGTGTAAACGTGGTTGACATCAAAGAAACAGCATTTAAAAAAACATCAACATACAGCTCATATAGAACAGTACGTTTTCAAGGACAGGCTTTAAGTGCTGCCATGCGGGGCAAGTGATCACACAGGTACTCATCACTTTCTTTGTTCATTTTATATGAATCGGTTTATTTGTATATCCATAAAACACAAGGGGGCATATTCACAAGGCAATATTGCAGCTTTAGCGGCACTTTTCTGCCGATAAAGCAGCGATATTTTTATCACAATATTCACAAGCTGCCGAAAACAGCCATTAGCGACATATTTCACGCGTTAGCAACCGATTTCAACATCGCAGAACATGTTAGCAATATTTATCGCTAATTATATGCAATGTAGGCGTACCCCTGCTAAAAGTCACGCTAACACCACATCACCCTATTCACAACGATGGTCCTGACCGGCGATGCGATAAAAAAACTGTCGCTAAGGCACGTTAGCTGCAGGAACTTAAGAGCAGAAAAAATCAGGTCTTAACAGGGGTGAAAATCAGCTGTATATAAGGGAAACTATCCCAGAGCCTCATTTGAACACCCACCGATGCCATGGAGGTACTAATCATGCAGATTGGAGTACCAAGAAGGCCACAACAAGCACCGCCACTGCCACCCCGCCACAGACCACCGCTGAGGATGCGCAGAATAAGACAGCGTGTCAATCACAGACGCATCAGCCTCACAGATCTAACGCCAGAGGATGTCATAGCCCACTACAGGCTCAAAAGGACAGCCATCCTCCGCATCCTGACATTGATAGCCCACAGGCTGACGGCACCAACACAGCGGATAACCAACATCCCTCCGCAAACAAAGCTGCTGGCTGTGCTGCACCTGTTGGCCTCTGGTACATTCAAACCAACAACTGCCAGAGTCGGAGGAGTCTCACAGCCATCACTATCAAAGTTCCTCACAACTGTATTGGATGGCATCAACACCCTGATACCACAACACCTTCACTTCCCCAATACTGCGCAGGAACAGTTGGAGATCAAGCAAGGGTTCTACGCCATAGCTGGCTTCCCGCATGTGTTGGGGGCAATCGACTGCACACATGTCCCACTTGTGTCTCCTGCTGACACTGCACACATATACCACAACAGAAAGCACACACATTCCATCAATGTGCAGGCAATAGTGGATCACCGGGGCATGTTCACCAATGTTGTAACCAAGTTCCCAGGCAGTGTGCATGATTCCTACATATTCCGCCAGTCCATAATCAATCAGCGCTTTGAGGATGGCACATATGGAAATGCACTTCTCGTTGGTAAGTACTAACTGAACACACACCTCAACTACACAATCAAAGTACACATAACTGTGAGAAAGCACACGTTCAAAACTCACACACAACATGCCAATTAACATGGCCACCTAACAGACATGACAACACAAGTAACTGTGGAAACTGGGGCCAGCCATGTAGCCAAAACATCACCAAAGGCATAGCCCCTCCGCCACACATCAGCAAATATGGGGAGAGGTGGCAACCAAGTATGTGCAATGTAGGCAATCGACCTACAAAGAAATAATGTGCAGCATGGATGATGCAGAGCCTGCTGAAGCATCTGCAGGCCACTGCGTATACCTGTTTGTACATGAAGAGGGAGGAGTCAAGTATGATGCCTATGTACCTAGAGTTGTTGTGGGTTTGGCTGGCAAAGACGGTGGCCCACCAGGTGTTCCCACATGCCGATGGTGTGGACAGGAGGATGAGGACTAATGTCCCCTCTTTGTAGAGCACCCACCATCTGTTGAAGATCCATGTAGAAACTTGCAGCAATAATCCCTGCGACACCAGTCTGGTGTGTGGGGGTGCCTTTTTGAGGGAGAGTATGAGCTAGGTGTCCTTGTGGGTGGTGATGTCCAATGTTCACCTTCCTGTAGCTAAAGTTCTACTCCAGGCGTCTGCAGATGCATCTGTCAACTTTGATGTTGAATGTTAACGATGTGGCATTCATAGCACGCTGTATGTTGGAGTTGCATATTGGGGCAAGTGTGTATGTGCATTAGTCTATACATGTTACAAAAATCTTGACTGCGCTGTTGGTGTTGCCTGCAGGGGTGTGGCTGTTGCTGTTGATGGTGGAAACTAACAGATCCTTGTTGACCCAGCTCCTGTAAGTCTGCATGGCACCTGCTGTGTGTTTGTGTGTCATGGTGTTACATGACGAGGAACTGTACGCTGTGCTGGTCACAACATGGGCATTGAGTGGTGTTGATGAAGTGGACGCAGTTTCCACATGTGAAGATGGTGTCAAAGATGTGCCCTGCCTTGTGGATCAGTGTCGAGAAGAGTTGTCTCAGTTCGATGTTAGCAAGCATCTGGCAGAGCTAAATGGATTTTGAGAACTTGTGGTATGTGAGGTGGAGTCTATGATCATGGATGAGTACGTAGCCCATGGAGTAGATGACGTGGTGTGTGATGACGTTGATGGTGAATGCTAGGTGTTCACACCCTCTGTGTGCCCTGCAGATGAGGGTGCGGCAGACTGTTGCATTGTGGCATGTCTGTACCTGAAAAAGCATGTTTTGTGCGTTGTGGAATGTATAGTGGCAGTGGCAGCAGCCCAACAGAACGTGAGCCGTGTCTGTTGTGGCCCATTGCCATCTAAACGTTCTCCTGGTGTTGACTGTGAGTAGTGCGGATGTGTGGCAGCGCCAGATGGTATGAGAGCCAGGGAGCCTGCTTGTGCATGTGTCAGTCTTGTGGACATGTGCATACAGGCCTGACATTGGTGCACTGTTGGAGTGGCAGTAACGCAACAGTGCAGCGCACACAAGTGAATATGCCCGGGGGGAGGTAAGATCATCTTGTAGGCAAGCTAATTTGCATTGATGCTATTCAATTGTCCACACAGGGCAAAGATCAATCACAAACTAGCAACAATCACACACCACAAAAATATTAACCGTGGCCACACAGCATGCATAACTACTAATGGACACATCTCTCCATTACATGTTACAGGTGATCAAGGCTATGCACTCATCCCATGGATGATGACACCTCTCCGAGCCCCAACACCCAGGCCCAGAGGCAGTATAATTTGGCCCATGTACGCACCAGGGGCATTGTGGAGCGCACATTTGGCGTGCTTAAGTCACGTTTCCGTTGCCTTGACATCACAGGTGGAAGACTGTTGTACAGCCCAGAAAATGTCTGCAAGATGGCAGGGTATGCCCAGACGTGGGTCCCTTGCTCACTTTGCCACTGGATTCAAGCTAGCCTGGCTGATGAAGAGCTGTTAGCCCGAAACCGGTCCCAGGATGCTTGTTTCCGGTCCAGGGAAGACATGGCTTGGCAGTTCGGGCTGGACTGTTCCCATGAGGCACAGGGTCAAGACTGATTTGCATATAGCGGTGTCTGAACTGGGGTGGCGAAGTGAGCTAAAGAATGATGATGGATTCAACCCAGATCTGTGACTGGGGGTGAGTGTCTGAAAAGTTTCAGCGCTCCGTCCATCATCTCCTTGTGTTTGCTTTGCAAGATGCTCATAGCATGTTGTGTATTGCACCAATGCCCCATGGATCCAAGTGCCAGATGCACTGTACGATGCTCCGGATGATGAGGAAGATGAGGCAGGTGGAGTACACCCCACAGCTATTGCAGCAGGAACAGCCCGAAGGAGAGGAATCATAGACAATTTCTTCACATGAGCACGTCACATCGTGACTGTCCTTACCAATCATATATCTCCTCAAATTGAACCAAAGCACAGTATACATAAATAATAAAATACTACACACATACCCTGTGTGCATGTTTATCATCTGCATGAGTACATCCAACATCTCAAATAGAAAATGATGGTGGACCTGTCAACTCTGAACAGATATGCTGATCAGTGTGACAGAAGTCATAAACTAAACATGTTAGGGTGTCAAATGTATTTAGAAAATCAAATGTACTAAGTGTCACATGTGGATAATAATTACATCTAGGATCTGAATAGTGGTAAACTATGCTCATCAGGGTGTCCTTTTGTGTCAATTCTGAATTTTAGGGTGTCATTTGTGGTATAAAATGAATATGAGGGTGTCATTTTGGGTAAATCATGAATATTAAGGTGTCATTTTGGGTAAATCATGAATATTAGGGTGTCATGTGGGGTAAATTATTAATATTAGGGTGTCATTTGGGGTACATTATGGATATTAGGGTGTCATTTGGGGTAAATCATGAATATTAGGGTGTCATTTGGGGTAAATTATGGATATTAGGGTGTCATTTTGGGTAAATTATGAATATTAGGGTGTCATTTGTGGTAAATTATGAATATTAGGGTGTCATTTGGGGTAAATCATAATTAACATGTTAGAATTTGTAATTATCAATGATAGTTCATTAAATAAGATTCATCTGTGTAAGAAGGTGCACTTAGCGTGCAAAACTGCACGCATTTGCGACAATGCGATAATTTTTTATCATGCAAACGATGGAAAATACCTCACAAGACACATTGGCCCATACGGAATGTCACCAAAAATCCTATTTGCGTGAAGAATTCAATCGCTAAGTCAAAAACGGGCCGCAAATACACAGGAAGTGATGTCAGCATGCTTCCTGTCTCATGGAGGAGTGCTGTGCACTTTCTGTTTCACTTTTGAGCACATTGCTGGTGATTGTGGAGAGTGTTGGAGGTGTTTGGTGGTGTGTGCTGCAGTTTTGAGAGTTGGAGAGTGTTGCTGTGTCCTGTGCCCTGTCGATTGTGTCCTTGTGAAGTGTTGTGTCCCTGTATTTACGTGTTTTATTGTCTTTTGTACTCAAACTTGTCGGGTGTTTGTTTTGGGGTAGCTAACTTTATTTGTAGTTTTAGGGGATATAAACCAGGGTCATTTACATTTATTTTCAAGTGAGGTTAGGTGTGTGCAGGGAGATTGTGGGTGTGAGAAGGGAGGGCAGGATGTCCGAGGGGGCTTTGGGTGGCTTCGTCTGGATGATCAACTTTTTCCTGCCCTTGATGGTGGAGAGGGGAGGACGTATCCTGGCCGGATACCCCGTCAGTGTGCGCAAGCAGAGGTGGGAGCGTGTGCATGCACAGATGAAGCGCGTATATGGAGTAGACCGCACTGTGTGCCAGTGGAAGCCCCGCTGGCAGGATAGCATGGCCCGGGAGGGTGACCTGTTGGACTACGTGGGAATCATGGGTGGCCTACAGTGTGGTAAGTCAAAAGTGTACATTTATCCATGAGTACTGTAAGAAATAAACTTATATGCAGTGTGGGACACACTGTTGTCCATGTTTAAAAACGCGTGCAGGATTAATATTGTCTGTGTACAGGAAGGGTGACTGTACATGTACAATCCAAAGGCATTGTTACTGCGACCTGTGTGCTGGCCTAGAGGAAGTGTAAAAATTGATTTCATCATTAACTGTGGTGCGTTACCTACGCTGCCCTTGAACATAGTCTCTGTGTGACAATGTGTGAGATTGGGACAAATGCTCTAAGTAAATAAGATATCTCCAGAGTGTCAGACACCACCAACATCTGTGAAACTGCTGTGTGCGATCTGCAGCCATGCATTTGTACACAGAGCATGTATTACATTATGTTCTGTGTAGAAATGGGGCCTTGTGAATGTGTCACACAACTAGTATGTGCAGGTTTGCTAAGATTATTGTCTTGTTTGGCCCGACGCGGCATTCACAGGTCTTGTGTGAATGGCATGCAAAGTAGACACAATCATATAGCCAACATGAAGTAGAACCCTACAGTAATGTAGCTTTTTAAGTTATGGTGAAGACTTGTATGATGAATATGACCGGTGTGATTTATCGTCTGATACCAACACATTTTACTTTTGTTGTCTCACAGCTGGACGACCGATCATCACACAGGGGGACATAGACAGATTCAAGGACCCACACGCCACTGGTGAGTTTGAACATCATATATCGTCACAGTGCTGTGTGATCACTGTCTGGGTCAAATGACCAAAGTTGTAGTTTGCAGTATGGGTGTGTATCACATGTACCATGACTACAGTGCCGTGTCTGGTGGCTCAGTGGACAAAAGAATCCACTGCAGGGGCCTATGTTCGACCTCATGGTCACAGGTTAAATTCCCGGCGGGTCCACTCAGCCTTTCAGCCATCTGCGGTTGATAAAATGAGAAGCATTGAGTTGGGTAACAATAAACATCTGTCATTCATTGCCAAGATACATCTTTGGTGTGAACGTGCGCTTCACAAATACACATGTTATGATGTATTGTGGAAGACAGAAGTGTGTACAAATCAGTAAGTGAAGGGGGAGCTATGCATTTGTCTCCCAGCTGTAACTTTGCACATGCCCAGTCGGTGATACACATGGTGATTGGGTCTATGGTTTCGGTCACAACAGCACATGCATGTGGATTGAAGAGCGAACTGATAGGAGAGGAGACATGTAAGTGGTGTTGCAGATGAGTATCATCAGACATGGAATGCATGTACATCCTTGAGTGAGATGACAGTGCAAGTGTGCACGATCATGCACAAGTAGGCAGTGGTTTGCTGTCTGAGCGTGCTCAGACACAGGTCTGCACTGTGATTTAGTAGGTATGCTGCATGACAGCTTCACATAAGTGACAGTGCAGATCTTTGCGCCAAGCATATCAATGGCATGTTCACCAAACACCCAGCTAAGAAGGCCCTCTGAATCTCATTGCCATGTTTGGCCACTGCAATGGTGTTGTCAAGCTGTCTCCTTGGGGTCATTCCATGTCAGACTATGGATCAGGTGTACAAGCTCATCTGTCCCAATTTTTGATATTACTCCACATCCATTTCTCAGGCATGCTTTAGCTCTGCAATTATGGCAGTGCCATAATATTTTCCTAATTCATGCCTCTCGAACGCTATCTGTGAGGAAACATTACACATGACAACACTAAAACCGTCATGACTCCAGGGTGCCGTCACTATGGTGATTGCATTGTAACAGTTTGTGTTGTAAGTGCCTGAGTATTTTGATTTAATACGGTGTGATATTAGTGGATCAAGGACATGCATGAGTGACAATTTAGAGTACAGGATGTTTCACACTTCCAAACATCATTGCGTCACCTATTGTGAATTAGTGGTGGAGAGAGGTACAGCACCTCATGTACAAGTCAGTGTTCAGCCACCCAACGGGTTTCCAAGTCTGCTGCACGAAGCAGCACACATGTAAGTCCCAAACTGGCATTTTCAGTTTGTACATGTGCAGGAAGGGGCACCTGCCTGTGCATTTACATACATCCCTGTTTGCAGACACCCTTGCACTCTGGTGCAAGGGTGCCTGCATTGTCGCTAAGTTGTGAAACTTAGCGCTATCGCAGGGGGAAACACAAGTCTGCAACATATCCTTGTGAATATGGTGCAGCCTTGTGTTTACAAAGTGGCCGAGAGAGGCGTTAAGCCAAGAAGCATAACGCCTCTCCCCACCACTTCCTAGTGAATATCCCCCTGTCAGTTTAAATTGGTTGTGACAGTTCATGTCCCATGACATGCACTGTTATGTCAGTCTCCCCAGCATGTAGTCAGTGATCCAGGATCCCACTTTTAGTTGTCATACTCACTCTCTGACTTTACATAGTTACTTCAGGGTGTAGGCACCCATGTTGAAGTGATCTTGTATTATGTATTTGAATGGAGAACATTGACATAGTAGGATTGACTCACAATTCCACATTGTTCATATTTTACAGACAACATGACGCCTGCGGAGTCACACGCCTTCCAGGTGAGGAAGGAGCGGTACCAACACATTAGGAAAGTCAGCAAAGGGTACTGCAACATGGCGCGTAGGTACGAGGAGGAACGTGCGGCTGGTACATGGAAAGTGTTGTCCGGGGTCTCAATACGTGGCCAACCCAGTGGCACACAGCCCAAACCAGGCCCCTCTGGCGTCAGTGGTGGATCCCAGCCTGTACCGTCTGTGTCCCATCCCCCTACTGCTACCCCCACACAAGGGACAATCCCACCTGCACCAGCGGATCAGGTGATGCCATTTACTCTCCGTGAAAAAAAACTGATCATGGACAATAACGTGATGCTGGCAGAGTTGAGGAGGGAAATGGCAGAGCAGACAAGGCAACTCTCGGACATTAAAAAACACCTGGGGATACCATAGTGACTGGCCACGTTGTGCCCCATCCCCCTCTTCTCCCTTCCCCCAATGTTTTATCTCATAGATTATTTAGTGTTATGTAAGTATTTTAAGTGTTAGGTAGTGTAGTTTTAGGTTAAGTATAGTTAGTGTTAGATTTTAAGATAGTTTTTGATTTTATCATAGTATAGTATTTGGGGATAAGTTTCCTTTTCCTTTGGGTGGGGGGTTGATGTATTTCTACAAAATATAAAAAAATGATGTAAAAAAAATAATATATATATTTGTGTAGCTTAAATGTGTAGTTAGTTTCTGTATAGCTTAGATGTCTTTGTCCTGTTTTGTGATGTGCCTTAAGGGTGGGAGGTGGGTTGATGTTTTTGATATGTCTTGCGTGTTTAGGATTAGTTAGGGTAGATAGTTTAGGTAAGTTTTCTCTTCATTCTAGTTAGTTTATTTCATCTTAGTAGTAGTTATGAATGTAGATAGTTTAGTAGAGATGATTTTGTTAATGTTATCATAAATGTTCACTATTTTGCCATTCTGCTTGCACTTATGTCAGTGGTGATATGGTTGAGTGTTAATTTTTGGATTGTATGCATGTAATCTCATCACTAGACTCTCCGTTGAATGTGTAAGTGTGGTCATGATATGTTAGTTAGCATGATTGTTTGTGACAGGATACCTTAGATGTGAGCACAGTAAACTTGCATGGATGACAGTGGGGCAAGTAGGAATTACAGCCTAGTCTAGGGGCAGTCGTTCGTGAAGTCCTACATCTTAAGTGTGACTCACGGAGTTGGACAGCACATGGTTGCCCTTTTACAACACAACATTGGGGCATGGCATTGAGAGGAGATTGTGATAGCTACTGTTATCCATCATGGAGATGGATGTATGCGCAGCTTACAACAGACTGCGTCATTGCCCGGCATCTCACATGCTCCTTGCACAGAGTCCATCTACATTGCACAGACCTGGGCACACTTGCTGCGTAGTGGAAGTCTGTCAGATTCATGTTATTTACAGGTTCCTGTGCATGGAGGCTGATCCTCAAGGACATGCCAGTATGAGTATTTCCGTGGGTCAATTGAAAAGTGCATATGGCAGTCCAGTGGGCATGATTCACGTAAGTCATCTGAGAGTAAGTAATGAGTTGGCGTTTTCAAGTATTCACAACTGGCATCGAGAAGTACTGCAGTTGGATGTACTGACTTTACTTCTCATACATGCCTTTGATGATTCTCAAAGATTATGATGTCATGATTTAATCAGTGTGAAAATTTTTGTACGTGCAGTCAGTTCTGCTGCACACAGGTGGGGAAATGTTGCATTGCTCCCTGTAGTGCCAGTGTAATGGCCACTTCTCCCAGCTGTTACCTTTTGGCATTGGCTTATAGTGATGCCACCCTTTGAAAATTTGCTCTGCTTCTGATTGTATGCTCAGTGCAGTACAACACACATCCATTGTCACGTTGCCCTATCCGTTCACAGTGGTCACGGCAAGTGAGTGTTCAGAAGTCAGTAAGCATTGAACGTCCACAGGAAGGGGCTAACTGACGCCTTACATTTTGTTGTGAGTCCCTATAGCTAACTCATCTTCACTGAGGCAGACATTGTGGTTCAATTAGTGGGTGGTAGACATTTGCCCTTAGGTATCTTCATCAATGTGTATGTGGTGTGCATCATCTTGGGATGTGACATGCAATGTGCACCATCACAACAGGCTTCGTCCACCCTGTAGAGTGTGAACAGATATACCAATAGATATTCGATTTGCAATAGTGACAGGGGACACTACTTGTGTCCTGCAACAGACTTTGAATTATTTACATACATTCCTATTGCCTTCATGGATGTTGGCCTAAGTTGGGATCTTGATAGATTGTTGTATTGGAGCAATGTGGGCACAGCTAGTTCACACATACCCGTTCATCTCACTGCCCATCTGGATCACAGTGAAAAGTGTACTTTTGTGTCATTTTATCTGGGTGTACTTACAGTTGGATTCGCTGCTCCTACATTTTGACAGACTGCTATACTGGATTGGTCATGGAAAACAGACAACTGTGTGACTTCGAAATATTTATTCAAATGTCAGTCGACATGGTTGGAGACTGGACCAGTACTTGGCCATGCAATCCCCACATTACATTGATGCCCAGTGGAGGGCCAGACAGAGTCCTTTAGGGTTGAGAAGTCCAAAGGATGAGGAAGAGTTCAGTCAGCAGGCTGATTGCTGTGTCATTGGTAACCAGAAAATATTATGGCAGTCCATGTTGAAGTCCAAGGTGAGTGTCACAGAGTGTTTCGTGGGACAGTGGAAGGTGATACTAGGGGGCATGATGCTGAGCCCAGAACCAAGTTGTAACTGGTCATTTGGCATGGATGGATGCTACTGCTTCCTTCTTTGCAAAAAGGCAGTATCATCCACATCTTCATCCTCTGATGTGTCATGTGCCTCACATGTGGGTGGTGGTATATTGGCTGCAGCACTGTGAGGCACTAACACATCAGGGGCGGAGATGTGTATGTAGAAGCAGCAGCAGCAGCATTCATCTGCACCAGGCCTTGCTGCAACAATGCAGTGATGATGATCTGCAGGGCATGAAAAATGCCAGCTACATCTCGCTGGTGTGCAGCTGTGGCAGCCATTTGTTCCGCCTGCATCCGCTCCATGTTCTCCATTGTCCTCCGCATGCGGGCCAACTCCTGGCTGCCATCGCTAGAGCCACCCTGACTGGACAGTTGTTCCTGTCTCTGAGTCATGACTCCAGCGATGGCAGCCAGGGAGTTTTGGAGAGCATTGAGCGGACTGTGGGTGTCTGTGATGTTTTTGAGGTGGTCACGGATGGAACTCAGACACCCACTTATGGAATCAAGTTTGGCCACCAGGCTGTCAAACCCCACCCACACCTGATGAGCCATCTCCTGCTGGACCTCTAACACATGGCATTGGAATGCCATGTGTGGGTCCTGGAGGTCCTGTGAGACAGCTGTGGTGGTAGGTGCTTGCTGCTGTGTGGTTTGTGCAGGGGTGGGGTTTGCACAATGCAGCTGGGTCGCCCTGCTCCTGGAGATGGGGTGCTGATGGAGTCTAGCAGCTGTTGGAGGGTGTCCGTGTTGATGGTGGCGAATTCCTCCTCTTCATCAGTGAAGAGTGGGACAGGCTGCTGTTCAGGAGGTGCTGTATCTCCCTCTGCAATGTAAAGGGGAGATGCATTTTAGCTGTGTCTTTCATGTGTGATCATGCATTAGATGTGTTTACAAGCAGACTGCATGACAATGTACATTGGGACTGTTTGGGAGGAGATGCCTATTTTTTGCGGGTTGTAGACTTTTTCTACTACGTCACGGATTAGAGCTTGTACTTGTACATTGTCATTTAACATTTTACAGCTATGACAAATGTGATTGGCAAGTTTACACACACAAGCAGCACCAATTGTGTCCTCTGTTCAGTTGGGGAAGGGATGCAATTTGTCCCACATTGTAGTCAATGTTGACGAGCTCCGATTTAGATGTGTGTGCGCTACATTGTGGGATACTCGCACATTCAGCGTAAATATTAATACCCCTTATCCCTTTCAGGTAGTGAGCCTTCACTTCTGTGCATTTACAGTACAGAGATGTAGCAACCTGGGGTATATATGTGTCTTTGACAGATTTGGGACACTTGTACATTTATTGTCAGCAGATGTCTTGTTTACATCAGGGGTTGTATGTACACGAGGATGTGTCAGAGTATGACCTGCTCCTTTAAGGATGTGGTCCACACTCAGCCACCTCAGTGATGTGGCCTGCACCATGTTGAGATGTTTGGGTGGCGGGCATGCTATACATCATGCACTGTCACTTACCTTGTGAGTGTGGCTCACAGACCCGCACCTTTGCTGGGTAGTGCACATGTGCATGTGCTAATGGCGAGATTATTTATGGGTGAGGAGGGCCCCGTTTATGCGCATTAGCTACTAAGGCATATTTGCTGTTTATGTGTGTGCTCACTAAACTTGAGCCCATTCTTCTGTGGCATAGTATGTGGACAAAAACGGAGGCCCAGCTGAACAGAGATATTCTGCTGGATAGCCTGAAGCTGGAAGGGGCCTTAAGGATCCCCTGGCTAAGATATGTTTGTAATTTCATGGAGGACTTCGGACATCCTGAGTATTTTTCTGACCCTAGTAGTCTATATAAGATCAGGAGAAAGGACCTAAAAAAGGAGGCTCTCCAGCACCTGGAAGATATAAGATTGCTGTCTGAGATTTTAAAGCCCAGCGTTCAGCAGAATCAACAGATTTTAACTACTTTTAACATTCAACCGTATTTGAAAATTGTTCCTGGGGGATATGATCGTTTTTTATTAACCAGATTCAGACTGGGGATCTTTCATAAAATTGTGAGTTTACCAAAAATGAACGACTGGACCCGACAATTGCCATTGTGTACATGTTAGAATTGGGGGTCTCTAGTTGGCACAGGTAGGTACTTGTGACAAATAGGGACCCTCGCCTCTAGTCAGGGTAAAGGGGTACACTCCTAAAATAACCCCTGCTCACCCCCTTGGTAGCTTGGCACGAGCAGACATGCTTATCTCAGAGGCAGTGTGTAAAGCATTTGTGAACACATACAGTAATCTAGGGACACACTACAGATGGACACCACACAAGGTTTATATCAAAAATAAGTATTCTTTATATAGTTTTAACACAAGACCATAACGACAAAAATCCACAATACTGTACTTAAAAATGGTAGTTTTAGCTTAGTTCAGTTCAGTTCTTACGATGCGACACTTTAAGTCAATGTACCTTACGATGCGGGACGCTTCCACAACAAGCAATGTTGCAGCGATGGAAATGCGACAAAGTTCTGGTGCAAAGAAATAAAGACGTCAAGTTCTTCCTGATGCGGCACGCTTCTCCGAGGTTGCGAGAAGTCTCGACTCGATGCGTCAGCTACAGCGGCGACACCCTTGTTCAGCGATGCGACGACAGCGGCTTTGGCGGCGACCCTCTTCTCCGACGTGGCGAGACGCTTCCGCTCGATGCGACAACTGCAGCGGCGACACCCTTGTTTCGTGATGCGACGGCAGCAGCTCCGACGGCGGCACGCTTCTCCGTGGATGCGAGGCGCTTCTCTTGATGCGGTGCAATGCGACAGCTACAGCGGCGACACCCTCCTTCGGAGTTGCGACGGCAGCGGCTGCGACGGCGACACGCTTCTTCCTCGATGCGAGACTCTTCTCTTGATGCGGTGCAATGCGACAGCTACAGCGGCGACACCCTCCTTCGGAGTTGCGACGGCAGCAGCAGCGACGGCGACACGCTTCCTCTCCGTTGCGGGACGCTTCTCTCGATGCGGTGCAATACGACAGCTACAGCGGCGACACCCTCCTTCGGAGTTGCGACGGCAGCAGCAGCGACGGCGACACGCTTCTTCCTCTTGAGTCGCGCTTCCAGCTCCTTGCGACACGCAGTCCCTTCAGAAGGCCCAAAACAGCAGCAGGCACTTCCAAAGGATTCTTGGGGAGCTGGTGGTTGAAGTCTGTTGTCCCTGAGACTTCAGCAGGAGGCAAGCTCTTTTCTCAAGCCCTTGGAGATACTTTACAAGTTGAATAAAAGTGCACACAAAGTCCTTTCTCCTTCCTTTGGCAGTCAGGCAACCACTGCAGGCAGATCCCTCTAGCTTAGGGATAGTCTTCTCCTCAGTTCCTTCTTGGTTCCGCTCCTCAGCAAAGGTTTCTTCTTGTTTTCCCAAAGTGATCTAATTTCCTAGGGGTCTGGGTCCCCTTTTTATACACAGTTTTCCTTTGTTCTCTGAAGGCAGAGAGGCCTCTGCCCAGCCCAAAACCAGTTCTGGTCAGTCCTGGAGCACTTTGTTTTTCTGTCTCCTTCTTTCCTTTCAGAATGTGGGGCAGGGTGCTCAGCCGCCCGGCAGGAGGTGGAGCCAGCATTGTGGAAGGCAGGCACAGCCCTATTCAGACCCAGGTGCAACTCCTCCCTCCACTCTGGATGCAGATCTTTCTATTCAGCCCTGTGCTGACTCACCCTGTCTCCTGTAGCCACCCCCAGCCCCTGTCACTCAATCTCCAGACAAGGAATACACAACCTAGCAGAGGCAGGCTTGGAAGTTTAGGCAAGAAAATACCCACTTTCTAAAAGTGGTATTTTCAAACACAGAATGTTAAAACCAACTTCACTAAAAGATGTATTTTATCATTCTGAGTTCAGGCATACTAAATTCGTTTTTCTACCATGTTCCCTGGGTCAGTTCTGACTATAAGGTGTAATAGTCAGTCTGCCCATTCTGGCCTATGGGGAGCAGGTAGCCTTGCAATAGTGAAAAACGAAAATGGCTGTAATTCACTATTAGGACATGCCACACACACCAGGGCATGTCCTACCTTATACTTACAATGCACCCTGCCCTAGGGCCTACTTTAGGGGTGACCAACATGCAGTAAAGGGAAGGTTTAGGGACTGGTAAGTGGGTGCACTCACCAAGTCGACATGGCAGCTCTAGGCTGCACATAGGCTCTGCGATGGCAGGCCTGAGGCACATTTTACAAGCCGCTTCTGTGGGTGGCACAACCAGTGCTGCAAGCCCACCAGCGGCATTGGATTTACAAGCCCTGGGCACACTCAGTGCACTGTACTAGGGACTGACAAGTAAACCAATCATCCAATCATGGAGTCACTAATACATCACAATTTATCATAGGGAGAGCATATGCACTTTAGCACTGATCAGCAGTGGTAAAGTGCCCAGAGTCATAAAACAGCCAACAACAGGTCAGAAAAAATATAGGAGGAAGGCAAAAAGTTTAGGGATGACCCTGCAAAAAGGGCCAAGTCCAACACAACCCCTTCCAGCCAAAACGCAGGGGAGACCAATCACTACCCTGATGGGCTTCCCTGCTTTGGGCGATAGAACCTGGACCCTGGCCCGCAACAGCAGGGGCATACTCCAGTTCTACGCCAATCTGAACCTATTTGGATCCCTCTGTCCATACTCTCAGGGCCCACCAAGCTAATCCATGGGGAACCCTTCTCCTCACCTGTGGACACCACCTGTGCAGCACCTAACCTTAACTTGCTCACAGGTGTGTCCCAACAGACAGACAGCACGCCACAGTGGCCACTGACAGTGGTCAGGGATGAGACCCAGGCCTTATGCCTCTCAGGGCTCTCAAACCTCTGTGGCGTCAGAGGGCGGGGGGCAGTAGCCCCAGGTGCTTGGCACCCTTTGTCCACTCTCCCTCCTGTCAGGTCAGGTATGACATCCTGGCGCTGACCCACCAGCCCCGGGCCTATACCCGGCGGCTGGACTGGAGACTGGGGTGGGCTTTCCCACACCCGGTCCTCCTCCTTGGGGCTCTGTACCCTCCCACCTGGAGCGGTACCCCCTTCCAGAATTGTCAGGGCACCTGCGGCAGGTGTCCTGCACAATTCGCCCACCAGTTCAGGGGTTCTATCCTGCAACTGGGCGTCCAGGTCAGGGGTTCTATCCTGCAACTGGGATTCCAGCATAGGGTCTGTACCCTTAGACTGGGCAGAGGCCAGGGGTGAGGCTGTCCTCTCCCCGCCCCCCTTACTGGGGTCCTGCACCCTCCCACCTGGAGCGGTGCCCACAGAAGACAAACTGGTAGGGGCACTGTTAGCAGCTGCCCCTTTCTCCAGGTCAGGGGGGACACCCTGAACCTGGCCCTCCAACCCAGGGTCTGTACCCTTAGGCTGGACCTGTGCCTGGCAACCCAGGACTTCCGGGAGGGTACACCAACCCCCCCCAAGGGAAACACACTCCTTTAGAGTTGTGTAATAATCTGCCTGGCGCACCAGGACTTCCTGGGGAGCACGCATGCCCCCCAGAGGGTAACACATCTCTCATGTGTTGTGTGACAGTCCGCCTGGCGCAGATCTCCCGACGCCTGTCCATCTGACAGCACGGGGAGATCCCCCAGGACAGAAGTGGTGTTACCATGGTCATTCACTGGTGACTCAGCCCTTCTGGCTGGTCCCTGACCCACTGGTTCTTCCACTGGGGACTCTCTCCCCCTCTCACCCCTCACTCTGGACTTCTGCACCCTCCCAACTGGAGCGGCACTGCCAGACACCAGAAACACTGGAGCTCCATTTACAGACGCTCCAGGTTCTCTAGACACTAGGAGATCCTCCTCAACAGGCGGCCCATCAGGACAGCCTAGGCTCCCTACCTGGTGTTCCCTTAAAGAACCATCCAGGCTCTGAGACTGGGTTTCGGGCACCTTGGGACACGCAGCCCCACACTCACTCCTTCTCCACTGAGACAGGACGTGAGTCCCTACACCCCTCCCATTACCACGGGACCTAGCTGGGCTACACTGAACCTCTCCCACCACTATGGGTTGGAAGACACCTGAGCCACTCCTCTTAGGGTCACTCCCCAATGCCTCTTCAGACCCTCTGGAATCCACCAAAAGGTCTGCCTCCAATGTGAGCTCCCTGGGGTCAGAGAACTCACTCTCCAACAGGTGTTGGCCTAGCTCTGGAAAACAGGGACTTACAATATGCTCTCCCACAATTGGATCACACAGCCCCCTACAGGGGTTAACCAAACTATCCTTCACCTCACCATCCAGTGCCTCGCACACGTACTCCACACCACTCTCCTGAGATTGGCAAGACAGTAACTGACTGTCTCTGTCATTCAACCCACACTCTTCTGGGCGGTCTTCACACTCACATACCAGGACTTCAACCATGGGGGAACCCCTCTCCCTGCACCTCTCATCTAGAGTCAGTAGAGTGTCCCTCCCACCACTAGGACCATGAATCCCTGCGTCAGTTTCCCTATTCCTCTCAGGGACACTGCGCACTACTGGAGCTACCTCATGTCCTTGAACCTCCTGGTGTATGTTAACCCCTCCTTCAAGTCAGGCGCCACATCTCTGGGTGTGTGCACTACTCTCTCAGCACTGAATAACTTAATTTTGCTGCCACCATCTGAGCTGGATTCCACCTCCAACTCAGCAAAGCTCACTTCCTGAGCTGCCCAAATTTCTTTTTCTTGGGCTAAGGCCCTCTGAGCCTCATTAATCTCTCTCAGCTCTTCGTCAATTTCTCTCAGCTTCTGCTCATAAGCCAGAAGCCAGCTATCTGTTTCTGTTTCTCCCTCACTTCTAGGGAATTCCTCCTCCTCAGACTCAACTGGTAGTGTTGCCTTCCAGCGGGGTAACTCATACTGAAATAGGGATGCCTCTAGATCCTCCCTGGACCTTCTCTTCACAGGCAGCCCTCTTTCCTTGCAAAACACACGTAGCTCCTTCATTGTGTAGATAAACATGTGCCAGAAGTTGAGTTCCATTTTGCAACAACTAACCAGAGTCATGGTATCAAAAATACCTCCAGGAGGACACCATAAAACAGAAAAACAGTATGTGGTCGCGTTTGGTCTGCACTCACTAGTAGTGTTCACCAATCACTGTACATGAATCACAAATGCAAGTCCAGAATCCTCACCGCTGACCACCAATGTTAGAATTGGGGGTCTCTAGTTGGCACAGGTAGGTACTTGTGACAAATAGGGACCCTCGCCTCTAGTCAGGGTAAAGGGGTACACTCCTAAAATAACCCCTGCTCACCCCCTTGGTAGCTTGGCACGAGCAGACAGGCTTATCTCAGAGGCAGTGTGTAAAGCATTTGTGAACACATACATTAATCTAGGGACACACTACAGATGGACACCACACAAGGTTTATATCAAAAATAAGTATTCTTTATATAGTTTTAACACAAGACCATAACGACAAAAATCCACAATACTGTACTTAAAAATGGTAGTTTTAGCTTAGTTCAGTTCAGTTCTTACGATGCGACACTTTAAGTCAATGTACCTTACGATGCGGGACGCTTCCACAACAAGCAATGTTGCAGCGATGGAAATGCGACAAAGTTCTGGTGCAAAGAAATAAAGACGTCAAGTTCTTCCTGATGCGGCACGCTTCTCCGAGGTTGCGAGAAGTCTCGACTCGATGCGTCAGCTACAGCGGCGACACCCTTGTTCAGCGATGCGACGACAGCGGCTTTGGCGGCGACCCTCTTCTCCGACGTGGCGAGACGCTTCCGCTCGATGCGACAACTGCAGTGGCGACACCCTTGTTTCGTGATGCGACGGCAGCAGCTCCGACGGCGGCACGCTTCTCCGTGGATGCGAGGCGCTTCTCTTGATGCGGTGCAATGCGACAGCTACAGCGGCGACACCCTCCTTCGGAGTTGCGACGGCAGCGGCTGCAACGGCGACACGCTTCTTCCTCGATGCGAGACTCTTCTCTTGATGCGGTGCAATGCGACAGCTACAGCGGCGACACCCTCCTTCGGAGTTGCGACGGCAGCAGCAGCGACGGCGACACGCTTCCTCTCCGTTGCGGGACGCTTCTCTCGATGCGGTGCAATACGACAGCTACAGCGGCGACACCCTCCTTCGGAGTTGCGACGGCAGCAGCAGCGACGGCGACACGCTTCTTCCTCTTGAGTCGCGCTTCCAGCTCCTTGCGACACGCAGTCCCTTCAGAAGGCCCAAAACAGCAGCAGGCACTTCCAAAGGATTCTTGGGGAGCTGGTGGTTGAAGTCTGTTGTCCCTGAGACTTCAGCAGGAGGCAAGCTCTTTTCTCAAGCCCTTGGAGATACTTTACAAGTTGAATAAAAGTGCACACAAAGTCCTTTCTCCTTCCTTTGGCAGTCAGGCAACCACTGCAGGCAGATCCCTCTAGCTTAGGGATAGTCTTCTCCTCAGTTCCTTCTTGGTTCCGCTCCTCAGCAAAGGTTTCTTCTTGTTTTCCCAAAGTGATCTAATTTCCTAGGGGTCTGGGTCCCCTTTTTATACACAGTTTTCCTTTGTTCTCTGAAGGCAGAGAGGCCTCTGCCCAGCCCAAAACCAGTTCTGGTCAGTCCTGGAGCACTTTGTTTTTCTGTCTCCTTCTTTCCTTTCAGAATGTGGGGCAGGGTGCTCAGCCGCCCGGCAGGAGGTGGAGCCAGCATTGTGGAAGGCAGGCACAGCCCTATTCAGACCCAGGTGCAACTCCTCCCTCCACTCTGGATGCAGATCTTTCTATTCAGCCCTGTGCTGACTCACCCTGTCTCCTGTAGCCACCCCCAGCCCCTGTCACTCAATCTCCAGACAAGGAATACACAACCTAGCAGAGGCAGGCTTGGAAGTTTAGGCAAGAAAATACCCACTTTCTAAAAGTGGTATTTTCAAACACAGAATGTTAAAACCAACTTCACTAAAAGATGTATTTTATCATTCTGAGTTCAGGCATACTAAATTCGTTTTTCTACCATGTTCCCTGGGTCAGTTCTGACTATAAGGTGTAATAGTCAGTCTGCCCATTCTGGCCTATGGGGAGCAGGTAGCCTTGCAATAGTGAAAAACGAAAATGGCTGTAATTCACTATTAGGACATGCCACACACACCAGGGCATGTCCTACCTTATACTTACAATGCACCCTGCCCTAGGGCCTACTTTAGGGGTGACCAACATGCAGTAAAGGGAAGGTTTAGGGACTGGTAAGTGGGTGCACTCACCAAGTCGACATGGCAGCTCTAGGCTGCACATAGGCTCTGCGATGGCAGGCCTGAGGCACATTTTACAAGCCGCTTCTGTGGGTGGCACAACCAGTGCTGCAAGCCCACCAGCGGCATTGGATTTACAAGCCCTGGGCACACTCAGTGCACTGTACTAGGGACTGACAAGTAAACCAATCATCCAATCATGGAGTCACTAATACATCACAATTTATCATAGGGAGAGCATATGCACTTTAGCACTGATCAGCAGTGGTAAAGTGCCCAGAGTCATAAAACAGCCAACAACAGGTCAGAAAAAATATAGGAGGAAGGCAAAAAGTTTAGGGATGACCCTGCAAAAAGGGCCAAGTCCAACACAACCCCCTTCCAGCCAAAACGCAGGGGAGACCAATCACTACCCTGATGGGCTTCCCTGCTTTGGGCGATAGAACCTGGACCCTGGCCCGCAACAGCAGGGGCATACTCCAGTTCTACGCCAATCTGAACCTATTTGGATCCCTCTGTCCATACTCTCAGGGCCCACCAAGCTAATCCATGGGGAACCCTTCTCCTCACC
Source organism: Calotriton arnoldi (assembly GCA_963921515.1). Classification (NCBI taxonomy): domain Eukaryota; kingdom Metazoa; phylum Chordata; class Amphibia; order Caudata; family Salamandridae; genus Calotriton; species Calotriton arnoldi. The sequence continues at coordinate 57,380 of CAWUFW010016947.1, read as the reverse complement.
TGTGGACACCACCTGTGCAGCACCTAACCTTAACTTGCTCACAGGTGTGTCCCAACAGACAGACAGCACGCCACAGTGGCCACTGACAGTGGTCAGGGATGAGACCCAGGCCTTATGCCTCTCAGGGCTCTCAAACCTCTGTGGCGTCAGAGGGCGGGGGCAGTAGCCCCAGGTGCTTGGCACCCTTTGTCCACTCTCCCTCCTGTCAGGTCAGGTATGACATCCTGGCGCTGACCCACCAGCCCCGGGCCTATACCCGGCGGCTGGACTGGAGACTGGGGTGGGCTTTCCCACACCCGGTCCTCCTCCTTGGGGCTCTGTACCCTCCCACCTGGAGCGGTACCCCCTTCCAGAATTGTCAGGGCACCTGCGGCAGGTGTCCTGCACAGTCCGCCCACCAGTTCAGGGGTTCTATCCTGCAACTGGGCGTCCAGGTCAGGGGTTCTATCCTGCAACTGGGATTCCAGCATAGGGTCTGTACCCTTAGACTGGGCAGAGGCCAGGGGTGAGGCTGTCCTCTCCCCGCCCCCTTACTGGGGTCCTGCACCCTCCCACCTGGAGCGGTGCCCACAGAAGACAAACTGGTAGGGGCACTGTTAGCAGCTGCCCCTTTCTCCAGGTCAGGGGGACACCCTGAACCTGGCCCTCCAACCCAGGGTCTGTACCCTTAGGCTGGACCTGTGCCTGGCAACCCAGGACTTCCGGGAGGGTACACCAACCCCCCAAGGGAAACACACTCCTTTAGAGTTGTGTAATAATCTGCCTGGCGCACCAGGACTTCCTGGGGAGCACGCATGCCCCCCAGAGGGTAACACATCTCTCATGTGTTGTGTGACAGTCCGCCTGGCGCAGATCTCCCGACGCCTGTCCATCTGACAGCACGGGGAGATCCCCCAGGACAGAAGTGGTGTTACCATGGTCATTCACTGGTGACTCAGCCCTTCTGGCTGGTCCCTGACCCACTGGTTCTTCCACTGGGGACTCTCTCCCCCTCTCACCCCTCACTCTGGACTTCTGCACCCTCCCAACTGGAGCGGCACTGCCAGACACCAGAAACACTGGAGCTCCATTTACAGACGCTCCAGGTTCTCTAGACACTAGGAGATCCTCCTCAACAGGCGGCCCATCAGGACAGCCTAGGCTCCCTACCTGGTGTTCCCTTAAAGAACCATCCAGGCTCTGAGACTGGGTTTCGGGCACCTTGGGACACGCAGCCCCACACTCACTCCTTCTCCACTGAGACAGGACGTGAGTCCCTACACCCCTCCCATTACCACGGGACCTAGCTGGGCTACACTGAACCTCTCCCACCACTATGGGTTGGAAGACACCTGAGCCACTCCTCTTAGGGTCACTCCCCAATGCCTCTTCAGACCCTCTGGAATCCACCAAAAGGTCTGCCTCCAATGTGAGCTCCCTGGGGTCAGAGAACTCACTCTCCAACAGGTGTTGGCCTAGCTCTGGAAAACAGGGACTTACAATATGCTCTCCCACAATTGGATCACACAGCCCCCTACATGGGTTAACCAAACTATCCTTCACCTCACCATCCAGTGCCTCGCACACGTACTCCACACCACTCTCCTGAGATTGGCAAGACAGTAACTGACTGTCTCTGTCATTCAACCCACACTCTTCTGGGCGGTCTTCACACTCACATACCAGGACTTCAACCATGGGGGAACCCCTCTCCCTGCACCTCTCATCTAGAGTCAGTAGAGTGTCCCTCCCACCACTAGGACCATGAATCCCTGCGTCAGTTTCCCTATTCCTCTCAGGGACACTGCGCACTACTGGAGCTACCTCATGTCCTTGAACCTCCTGGTGTATGTTAACCCCTCCTTCAAGTCAGGCGCCACATCTCTGGGTGTGTGCACTACTCTCTCAGCACTGAATAACTTAATTTTGCTGCCACCATCTGAGCTGGATTCCACCTCCAACTCAGCAAAGCTCACTTCCTGAGCTGCCCAAATTTCTTTTTCTTGGGCTAAGGCCCTCTGAGCCTCATCAATCTCTCTCAGCTCTTCGTCAATTTCTCTCAGCTTCTGCTCATAAGCCAGAAGCCAGCTATCTGTTTCTGTTTCTCCCTCACTTCTAGGGAATTCCTCCTCCTCAGACTCAACTGGTAGTGTTGCCTTCCAGCGGGGTAACTCATACTGAAATAGGGATGCCTCTAGATCCTCCCTGGACCTTCTCTTCACAGGCAGCCCTCTTTCCTTGCAAAACACACGTAGCTCCTTCATTGTGTAGATAAACATGTGCCAGAAGTTGAGTTCCATTTTGCAACAACTAACCAGAGTCATGGTATCAAAAATACCTCCAGGAGGACACCATAAAACAGAAAAACAGTATGTGGTCGCGTTTGGTCTGCACTCACTAGTAGTGTTCACCAATCACTGTACATGAATCACAAATGCAAGTCCAGAATCCTCACCGCTGACCACCAATGTTAGAATTGGGGGTCTCTAGTTGGCACAGGTAGGTACTTGTGACAAATAGGGACCCTCGCCTCTAGTCAGGGTAAAGGGGTACACTCCTAAAATAACCCCTGCTCACCCCCTTGGTAGCTTGGCACGAGCAGACAGGCTTATCTCAGAGGCAGTGTGTAAAGCATTTGTGAACACATACAGTAATCTAGGGACACACTACAGATGGACACCACACAAGGTTTATATCAAAAATAAGTATTCTTTATATAGTTTTAACACAAGACCATAACGACAAAAATCCACAATACTGTACTTAAAAATGGTAGTTTTAGCTTAGTTCAGTTCAGTTCTTACGATGCGACACTTTAAGTCAATGTACCTTACGATGCGGGACGCTTCCACAACAAGCAATGTTGCAGCGATGGAAATGCGACAAAGTTCTGGTGCAAAGAAATAAAGACGTCAAGTTCTTCCTGATGCGGCACGCTTCTCCGAGGTTGCGAGAAGTCTCGACTCGATGCGTCAGCTACAGCGGCGACACCCTTGTTCAGCGATGCGACGACAGCGGCTTTGGCGGCGACCCTCTTCTCCGACGTGGCGAGACGCTTCCGCTCGATGCGACAACTGCAGCGGCGACACCCTTGTTTCGTGATGCGACGGCAGCAGCTCCGACGGCGGCACGCTTCTCCGTGGATGCGAGGCGCTTCTCTTGATGCGGTGCAATGCGACAGCTACAGCGGCGACACCCTCCTTCGGAGTTGCGACGGCAGCGGCTGCAACGGCGACACGCTTCTTCCTCGATGCGAGACTCTTCTCTTGATGCGGTGCAATGCGACAGCTACAGCGGCGACACCCTCCTTCGGAGTTGCGACGGCAGCAGCAGCGACGGCGACACGCTTCCTCTCCGTTGCGGGACGCTTCTCTCGATGCGGTGCAATACGACAGCTACAGCGGCGACACCCTCCTTCGGAGTTGCGACGGCAGCAGCAGCGACGGCGACACGCTTCTTCCTCTTGAGTCGCGCTTCCAGCTCCTTGCGACACGCAGTCCCTTCAGAAGGCCCAAAACAGCAGCAGGCACTTCCAAAGGATTCTTGGGGAGCTGGTGGTTGAAGTCTGTTGTCCCTGAGACTTCAGCAGGAGGCAAGCTCTTTTCTCAAGCCCTTGGAGATACTTTACAAGTTGAATAAAAGTGCACACAAAGTCCTTTCTCCTTCCTTTGGCAGTCAGGCAACCACTGCAGGCAGATCCCTCTAGCTTAGGGATAGTCTTCTCCTCAGTTCCTTCTTGGTTCCGCTCCTCAGCAAAGGTTTCTTCTTGTTTTCCCAAAGTGATCTAATTTCCTAGGGGTCTGGGTCCCCTTTTTATACACAGTTTTCCTTTGTTCTCTGAAGGCAGAGAGGCCTCTGCCCAGCCCAAAACCAGTTCTGGTCAGTCCTGGAGCACTTTGTTTTTCTGTCTCCTTCTTTCCTTTCAGAATGTGGGGCAGGGTGCTCAGCCGCCCGGCAGGAGGTGGAGCCAGCATTGTGGAAGGCAGGCACAGCCCTATTCAGACCCAGGTGCAACTCCTCCCTCCACTCTGGATGCAGATCTTTCTATTCAGCCCTGTGCTGACTCACCCTGTCTCCTGTAGCCACCCCCAGCCCCTGTCACTCAATCTCCAGACAAGGAATACACAACCTAGCAGAGGCAGGCTTGGAAGTTTAGGCAAGAAAATACCCACTTTCTAAAAGTGGTATTTTCAAACACAGAATGTTAAAACCAACTTCACTAAAAGATGTATTTTATCATTCTGAGTTCAGGCATACTAAATTCGTTTTTCTACCATGTTCCCTGGGTCAGTTCTGACTATAAGGTGTAATAGTCAGTCTGCCCATTCTGGCCTATGGGGAGCAGGTAGCCTTGCAATAGTGAAAAACGAAAATGGCTGTAATTCACTATTAGGACATGCCACACACACCAGGGCATGTCCTACCTTATACTTACAATGCACCCTGCCCTAGGGCCTACTTTAGGGGTGACCAACATGCAGTAAAGGGAAGGTTTAGGGACTGGTAAGTGGGTGCACTCACCAAGTCGACATGGCAGCTCTAGGCTGCACATAGGCTCTGCGATGGCAGGCCTGAGGCACATTTTACAAGCCGCTTCTGTGGGTGGCACAACCAGTGCTGCAAGCCCACCAGCGGCATTGGATTTACAAGCCCTGGGCACACTCAGTGCACTGTACTAGGGACTGACAAGTAAACCAATCATCCAATCATGGAGTCACTAATACATCACAATTTATCATAGGGAGAGCATATGCACTTTAGCACTGATCAGCAGTGGTAAAGTGCCCAGAGTCATAAAACAGCCAACAACAGGTCAGAAAAAATATAGGAGGAAGGCAAAAAGTTTAGGGATGACCCTGCAAAAAGGGCCAAGTCCAACAGTACATGTGATAATCTTTCAGAGCAATCCACCATACATGTGTTGCTGTTTTGCAAATTCTACAGTGAACTGAGAAAGGTGTGGATTCTTCCTATTTTAAAATGCTTTGGGATTAGACAATGTAGGCCAGCGTTCATTGCTTTGCAATTCTTAGATAATATACACATTACTTGGAAAATTGCAATGTTTTTAAAGCATGTAATTAACCTCAGGAAAAGGATGATAACTCAAGTCTAAAGGTCACATGGTAGCAAAAGGTGCCGTTGTAGTACTGATGTATTAATGCACTTTATGACCCCAGTTTCTTATTGCTATTTCTTTTAGTATTTTATCTAGCTCTTAATGACTTTTTTTAATGTACAATCAATTGAACCAGCAATGTATATACAGTACGTTTCATTTTTTATATATATGTTTTTATATGTGCTTTTATGATTGTATGAAATAGCAATCGAATAAAGCTGTATTTGACTTGACGTGTGCTGCAGTATGCTGTACACATGTGCATCCAGGTCGCTTTGTCTATTATGATTTGTCTTGCATGCATTGCTTACTGCACTCCTGTTGGCTTACCCATTGTGAGTATGGTGCTGCATGAGTTTCTATTGTTGTTGCTCGATGGACAGACAGTGTCAACACACATTACCCTCAACGGTGACACCACGTGCAGTGTGTAAGTGGGCCTGGATTTGTAGATGTGGATTTCCTATTGCGTATTTGTGGTGCTCAGACATTGTAACCACCAGCCTACCAACAGTTGCAAATGACAGGGTGATGTGTGTTCGTGTATGTGCCACACAGCTGTTCACATGGATGATACATGCTGTCCTGACTCAGATTATTCAATGCATGGCTTTGCGTGTGGGTGTTATCAACCATGACTGCATATTTGTTCACTGACACCGTTGACTTAACAAACAGATAGGTTTCCATGCACATTATGTTGTGATGTGCAACTCACCCCAGGACTGATGTTGAATGGTGTTTTCTGTATGGCATATGTGTACACTTGAGGGTGTAGGTGTGCAAATCGGCCTAAGGTGTGAGTGTGCCATTTGGCTATTTGTCATTATTAGTTGCAACTTTGCTATCCCTGCTTGTAGTCATACTTTGTTTGTCGTACTTCTTTACAGGGAAATTGTAGTTCTGTGAGTCTGGCACACAGACAAGTCATTCAGTGCATATTTTGTTGACACATTCCTGATAGGCATTGTCCCTGCACTGTGGTGTTGTAGGCATTGCCGCCCAGCTCATTGTATTACATCGTGTTTTGTGTGTAGTCTGCTGTTTGTGTGCATTGTGGGATGTGCACCTTTGAGCCAGTAGGCTGCTTGCTAATTTTTTCGTGACATTGCATGTGTTTCTAGTATGCATAGATAGATAGTAGATAGATACATAGATAGATAGTACTCAATAGATGGTTTCTCACTTGGTGTACACACAGTGACGGCTCACGGTGGGAGTGCTGCAAGGCGTTGGTGCAGTGCAGTGGTGCAGGTAGGGAGAGTGGCAGGATGTGGTGTGGTGGATTTCGACATATGGGGGCTGGAGTTAGGTTAGTGATGAAATGATTTTGAGTAGTTACCTTGCACTAGCTGCATCGCAGAGTTGGCAATGCAGCAAGCGCAAGGTACATAGTTAGATTTATTTATGGACTTACCTAACTCCAGCCCGTCGTGTGTCCAACTCCACTACCCCCATCCGGCCCCTCCCCCGCACCACCGCCCCGCACCACCGCCCCGCACCACCGCCCCGCAGCACTCCCACTGCGAGCCGTCAATGTGTGCACAGGACTGCATCTCATGGACAAGCAGGCAGACACATTTACTGGAGATGTGGCAGAATGTCTACATGGCCCCCTTGCCTCATCAGCACACATATACATATCGTCTGCACAGGGCCACATCTCTCTGATACTAAACATGGGGATGCAGTGTGTGTGTGACTGATCATGTGCATGAGTGGGCATGCCACCACCAATGTCAGCAGACATGCATCATTGTGCACGTGTGTCTGGGTTGTGTGCAAGATTGTGTATGTGCAGTTGTGCCACCCTTGATGCACATGCACAATCTTGCACACAACTCCAATATATGGGCACATGCATATGCCTGGTGTTGAGGTGGGAGGGCCTTTTTTACAGCCTGCCGCATCTCAAATAAATGTGTGCCTTTGCTCTTTCACGTAGGCCTTATTGTGTGGTGTGAAATGATACTTGGACTATATTTGTTTGACTTTTCAGAGCACATTTCCAGGTCTGTGGGCCCACCAATATGTGTCTAGGAATTTATTGGTTGAGTAGGGTGTTATGTGTCTATGCCATCTTGGCCAAGGGGATCTGTGACAAGTTCCGCATTCATTGTGGGTGTGCACTGCTATGTATTTAATTCTGCATGGGTGCCATTGGGCCCATATCCCCCGTCCCCCCAGTCCCTGGTTGGTACTCACCCTGTTGCTGTTGTGACTGCTCCTGTTCAGCAGTATCCTGTCCCTGAACTCCAACCACCGTCTCCTCGCTGATGACAGCGGACACCTGTTCCTCCAACAGATCCAGCTCCTCCTGTGGTGCTGGACTCCCACCTCCAGTCTGCATTGCTGCTTTCAGGTTAGCTGCAAGTTTCAACTTGGTTTTGCGCTTGACATCATGCCAGCACTTCTTGCAATCGTCCACTGTCCTCCTCACCTCTCCGACAGCATTCACCTTGGACACGATGGACTGCCATATAGCATTTTTGGTTGCCAATGACACAGTGGAGGTGACAAAAAGTTGTTGTTGGGTCACCTCCGCAATCAGGACCTGGTTTTCCTGCTGACTGAACCGCGTCTTCCTCTTCCTCTTCTCCTTGGACTTCCCCTGGGTCTCTGGCTGGTCCTCCTGGGTGTTTGTGAGGTTGTTGTTGGCCTCTGTGGTTGGTCCAGCTTCCTCCATGGCTTCTCTCAACACTTCCAGCTTTTTTTTTTTTGGGTGTTTGGGCTGCTTAGCGGGCGTTTTATAGTGATTTTTCCCACCTCCCTTGGGAAATACAAGCCTGGCGCTGGTTAGCGATCCGTTTCGGATCACTAATTGGACCATCGCCACTTTTTTCACGTTAGCGTGAGAATATTTATCGCCGTAACGCTGATCTTATCGCTAGGCTTTTGACCCGGTACAGGAAATTATCGCCTGCTAGCGGCGTGTTGTGAATACGCCGCTAACAAGGCGATAATTTCCGGCGTTACACAGCGATATAAAAAGTCACGCTAACCGAGCTTAGCGATAATTATCGCCGTTTGTTGTGAATATCCCCCAAGGTGCTCCAAAAACATCGGGAAGCAACATGTTGTCCCAGTGATGAATAGTCTTCTAGTATATGAACACAGTACTAATCACTGTGGTGCCTCTGTGCAGTTAAATTAAGAGTTTATTTACAGACATGATCCAAAGCGCAGTCTTTCCTCACCAGCCAGCTGTCAAGTGTCCAGGTTTGGAGCCACAAGACTCAAGCCGAAACACATTTAGAACTATTAATAAAGTGTCATTCTATTCCTAAAAGTAACAACATATCTCCTCTCCTCCATTTACATGTACACAAACATTAGACAAGAATACCTATAGCTTCTACAGCTTGTTTTCGAAAAGTAAACAGAATCCTGGAAAAGAATATGTGTTAGCAGCAAAAATAGAGGTGAATTTCATTTAAGAATCAAATCTTCACATATTCTTCTAAATATGCAAAAATTCTTCGAAGTCTCTGTTCCCATGGGCACACCCCACTTCCCTAACCTGTTGTCCGGCTTGCCCACAAACCACACTCTGTACATCCCTTCCAATATCATCACCACTAGGAACATTCCACATAACAACTTGTCACTACATGTGCCCACCTCCTGGACCGACTCAAATCACCATCATTCACCATCATAAAACTGTTGCTGCCATAATCCATACAACTGGCACAACCAACCCCTTTCTGGTAGATGGGAACTTTTCTGTGATTCCACTTTTCACCATTCATTAAAATGACATACGTCATGCTCCTTCCTGATGTTGTATGGGCCCCCAAATTTTATTAATCGTCCACTGCACACATCCAGACTTTACTTTGACACAATCACCAACAGATAAACTGTTTCCAGCATGTGTTTTCTCCAACAGAACTTTAAGACCAACAGCAAAATCACTCTCAACATATGTTTCCTCAAACCCAAGGTTCATGCCCCCCACAACCAATTTCTTTTTCCTCTTGGGGACCAATTTGATACAGGGTTTCAGGCCCATCATAACATCAAAGGGCACTTTTCCAGTTGCTCTGTTTGTTATTGTTTGATATGCCCAAACCATCTTTGAAACCAGTGCTTCAACATCAACCCTGTTTACTTGTGCTAACTGAATCAAGCCTTTCACCATCCTGATCAGCTTTTAACTATCCCATTAGCATGTGAATGGTATAGAACAATGCGTGCATGACTCATGCCACATGAGGATATGTAATTTTTCATCTCAATAGATATTAATTGAGTCCCATTGTCCAAAATGAAAGTGGATGGGTACCCCTTTTCTCTGAAAATATCCTCTGAGTGCAAAGGGCTGCACATGTAGTTTCTACTCATGAACATCGCCACCAACCATTTGGATTGAACATCCACCCACAGAAAGCAAACTTCAACTTCCTCCTGAAATCCAGCAACAGACCAACAAAGACCACATATACACCTTGCCACACCTCAAAGCGTCATGTGCGTCTTCTGTGACTTAGGTCCCACTCTCAGTCTCTTCTCATCTTCTGTTCTCTCCACACTGTTTCACCCATGACATTACAACTAGGGGTGGGCATAACTGGCGTTATTCTCTCTAGCATAATTACTCGTAATGAAGCATTTAGGGCTATTTCCTTTGTGCAAAATGCACCCTCACGTCTAAAATTGTCCCAAGGATGATTTTGTGCAAAGAAAATAGCACTAAATGCTACAGGACACAAACAGAATTAGCCAGCAGTCACTCGCTCTCTCTTAGTTCGTTGTTCCTGTGCTCCTGTGGTAGGATCTTTGCCCCAAATTACTCTTAATTACTCAAGATTGTGCAATTGCATAATTTCAGTATTTTGCATCACAAGAGTAATGTATAATCACTGAAATTATGCTGATTACTCCGGCGTAATTGATATTTTGCCTAGGCCTAATAACATCATATCACAGTCCTTACCCAGCTACCAAAATTCAGGCACTAGCTTATTTTTCACTCAAGTTTGACCGAAATAGCCCTCATGCACCAAATAAATAATTTTCCTTCACACTTCCACAGGGAGGTACCAATCTGTCACCCCTCATGACTAAATTATCACTACACAAAGACATCCCATCCACTACCTTAAGGTATGGTCTAAGAGGCAAAATTACAGTGCTTTCTCTTTTTCTGTCTTTTTGTATTAGCTAAACAACGTTACCTCACTGCAACTCCACTCAACTAAATCTATCACACTAGCCACAGCGTCCTCTTTTTCATTTGTCCTTATAGCCTGAAAATTCATCTCATCCCAATTCAAAGGGAAGTGACTCAGGCAATTTGCTTGAACATTGTGCCAACCCAGGATATTTTCCAACTTTTAAAAATACACTTCAAGTCAAGCACCTAACCTGGCCAACCTTGCTGATCCCTTTACCACTCCACCAGGTAACAAAACCCTAATGCACCTTCTGAAATATTCTGTGTCCCATGATGCAGCTAGTACTTCTAGAATTACAGAATAATTCCACTCCTTTTCGATTAAGACAGTGAGGAGAGCATCACAGTTTTTCAGCACTTGCCATGAATATGTGATAAGATAGCAAATATTCCAGTTGCACAGGCATCAGTAGTCAAAACAATTTGAGTTTGTATCAAATGATTCCTGCAGAACAAATATCCTCATTAATATTGTCACAACATCGTTGTTGACATTTTCTCCATGCAAAGTTGCACTCCTTCCTCAGTAATATTCCTAAATTCTCAGTCTTATTCTGTAACATTCTCTAATAACGTAGCATAGTATTAAATAAGACCTTAAAAATATTACCAACTGGCCTGGACACCATCCCACGGATCAGCAAGACCATGGCTGGAGGAAGATTCTTCTCCTACCTCGATGCGCAGACCTGGAACTCCCTGCCTCTGCACCTCAGGCAAACACCATCACTGCCATAATTCAGGAAGGACCTCAAGACCTGGCTCTACGACTGAACTGCAGATCCTTGAGACCCTCACGGGTGTGTAGGCATGCTATATAAGAAACCTGATTGATTGATTATCTCCCTTGAAAAATTCAGACATCATTCTCTGGAATACACTTGAAGCCAATAATTTCTTCTTTTACTATGTCTCCCAACATTCTCTTCACCTCATCGCCCACATATATCGAAACTCTCTTCAGCTTGTGCTGAATTGGTATAGCATCAGGTTTTACAATGATATTGTGCACATCCACTTTAGCTTTCCCATGCTTTTGCCTAAATACACTTTCACTCCTTTTAATGATGTCATCAATTGTTGTCTCCTCGACAATCATCACTTGGTTAATCTCTTTAGGATTAATGATGATGTACAAATTATGTTTATGGACCCACTCAAGAATTGGTGGACCATCTTCTGCTGCATAACATTTTCCCACAATCTCCCTGCCCTGATACACAATCTTCATAAACTTATTCCCCAATATGTCAATCTCTTCTACCTAGTACGCCCCAATGTCATTAGGTTTCAATTTAATCCCAGACCACTCTCTAAGAAATCAAATTCTCAATACATTTGTGTACAGCGATCCAGAGTCCACGATCAGAAACACCTTTGTTCCCCAATATCAAATTCAGCTTTTTGCCTACATTCTCTTCTTCCTCCTTCTAAATCTACCCCAACCCTCAAAAACCTGTCCTCTTGATAGTCTTCAACAGATTTTTCATGTACCACCACCGCTCTGCTACTCCTACCATTATCTCTGCACATATGGGCAATATGGTCCTGTTACCCACAACGCCTGCACTATCTATTGATTGCATTACAATCCTTCGATTTTGACCAGTGATTATAGCTACCACATCTACAAAATGCTTTGCCTTTGAGTATTGTGGCGTCTCCCCATTTTACTTACACTTTAAGTAGTAACATTTCTTCTCCCTCTTTTCCCCCATCTAACTTTCTATGAACAAGACATCTTTCCCACAGTTCACCTCCCTTTTCTCCATTTCTTTCCTGCAGTACTCTGACTCCTCAACCACTTTGGATGTATGAATGGCATCTTTCAGGGATGGATTTTTCAGTGCCCATGGCATCTCTTGCATATTTTCACTTCTACATTGTACTATAAGTTGATTGCAAATAGGTTTTTCTGTCATGTTACCAAAATGGCACTTCACTGATACTTCCAGCAACCTTGCAACAAACCTTTCTACTGTCTCTCCAACTTTCTGAGGTTGAGTGTAAAACTCGTATCTAGTCTTGACGATGTTGTTCTCATTTGCAAATTGGTTCTGAAGTCTCTTGTTTGCTTCCCTATCAAACTCTGGCACTGGTTCACTATCTTTTCAAGGATGATGGGCAAGTGTTTTTAAACAAGTTGTACCTCTTTCCGCAGTGCTTTTCATCAATGGTTTCCTATTAATTCTCAAACGTATCCACCCATTCTTCTTATTTTATTGGTGGATTCCCTGGATCTCCTAAAACATGGATGGTTGCATTACAGCAAACCCCTCCTTTGTGTCTTTCCTTGACAAAACAAATATAAGGATTAAAAAATAGGATTTGCCTAAGAACCAGTGGAAGAAACAAAGTGCTTCAATATTATGATGGTAGATACTCAGTACAGAAAGTTGCAATTGAGAGTTTTTCTGTGTTTTCTTGAAGATCAATGCCAAGGTTATTTTCTTTAACATTTCAAGGAAGCGATGTTGGTTGTTGTGACTGCACACTTAGCAACCAAAAACCATCTTTTGCCAGACTATTACACCTGCCCTGGTTTACCTTCATTGGTTATCTATGCAGTGGAGAACCATCGTATTTGGCTAAAACCTTCCAACCATATATTCCTTGCAGGAAATTTATGACAAACAAATTGACCTCAGTGACAGTGCAGTCATTCAAGTGGATGTGTCTTTGGAGTGCAGCCTCAAAGCTTTGGAACATCCAGCATATAAGTCATTCAAGTAACCACCTGAACTTTTCCCTCCAATTCAAAATGTATTTGTTGAGTGAGCGAATTATTTTTCTGTCGTCAAGTGCTAATCTCTGGTTTCAGAGTTATATGGTACCACGAAGCAACTGATTTTTAATAAATAAATACCAAATTCTATACCCACCAGTCTCTTGATAGGGCACACACTCAAGAACATGGAGTGCTGCATAGTAGGACACACGAAAGGCTTGGAGGTTCAGCACTTACACAAAAAATGTGCAGACATACAGTGGGCTCTACCCCTTCAAATTACATATGTTTCACTTGCAATAAGTGATGAAATCAACTCCCTTTTATAGTACTTGCAATTACAACACCCCACCAAGCCACTGTGGCATAATGTCAGTGTGAACCTGGGGCTTGCATTCCATCCTGGAATCAGTGAGTAAGGATGCATATATGGACACATGATCACTTTTAGAGTGGTCAATCGGGCATAGGGGCTATCCCCCTTCCCAGATAGTTGAGAAAATATTGGTCGAAACATTTCAATGTAAAGCACTGTTTTACAGAAAGTTCTGAAATGGACCTTATAAAATAACATAATTCTTCAAGATCTGCAATGGTTCCTAGCAGAAGTATTCTTCTGGAATAGCAAATACGTGTATGTATCTGAGAGATAATGATGTGACATGCAGAAATGCTGGATGTGTAGCAGAAAAATGTTTGTTCCATAGGAGAAACAGTAACTGTCTGGAGCACTGTGCAAAAACAGTCCAAACGTTTCCTAAACCCCGCACCAATAGAAATAGCACAAGTCTTGTAGTAAATATTGTGTAAGGAGATAAGATGCACATCATGGTTCCTTTATCAAAATTGTAGAAAGCGAAATGTCTTATGAATCACTCCTATGACATGTCGAGCTATTACAATAGAGTGCGCCAGTAAAGTGTAGTGTCTTGTAATTAAAGAACCCTGGAACACTTTTGGTTCCCAGTGTACACCGTAGGCCTGTGATGTAAGCGTTGGTGGAATGAGTTGACGGCAATCTTAGAATGTTGAGCTCTGATTTACACACAGCAGAATAAAGATGTGAAAAACTATTCTCTGTGTGGACGTACTTATTGGCGAGTGCCTAGGTTTTCAGGATGCTACAACTGCTGACTAGATAGGAGATATGAAGCCCATACACTGAAAGTACTCTTCCAGAGAGGAGGATGCGGTCCAGCAAACTGCTCATGCGTGCCACATGTGCTGCAGTCGAAGTGCAAAATCACCAATGGCATTGGTGGAGTATTACTGCAACAACAGCCTGTGTAAACGCTTGAAGATAAAGAAAGCAACAGAGAAAGTCTTCATGTTGGTGGCCAGGAGCTGAATGAAATGGTTGCAAATAAAAGGTACTGTGCTATTACGCAAATTAATGGCATACGCTAAACAGAGTAAGAACGCTAAAGGCGGATGCAACCAGGATACAAAAGCAGCACACAGCAAATACATCAGTACAAATCAAATTGAAATTTATGTGCTATGAAACAGAGATTAACCAGGTGTTTGTGAAGAAACATTTAAGCACAAAGCAGACCCAATATCATAATGTTACCAGCATTCATGGGCTAGTGGGATGCAAGGTTAATCTACTTACAAAAACCATTAACGGATTTTCATGCCACAACGTGCTGTGGAGTGAGCTTATATGGAGTGTCAGAGATTGTGGGTGCAGAGTTGTCCCCAGACGAACCAGCCCACCACCAAATAGGCCCATCGGGGCCCAGGACAACTCTTTTCAATGCCACAAGATAAAGAGCGCCAATGGAGAACCAGGGCAAGTCCAAGTTTCAAAAGTTGTCAAGGCTGACCCCGAAGTTAGCACATCACAAGGCACTAGAGAAGCTCTGCCTGATCAAGTTCCACAAGAAGCTCCTGAGAGACCATTATTGTCCACAAACATATATACGTCTGCTGCATTCTTAAAACTGCCAACTGCATTTGATACTGCTGAGAAACACAATATTGGAAAAAGATGCTTTGGATGGATAGAGACTTTTGAAGATTTCATAAATGCGATAGATGAAAAATGTGATAAAAAGATTATGCAGTATCTGAGAGAACATGGCTGGTGAAGGAGTGAAAGAAGCCATGAAAAAGATACCACAAGAAGGTGAAGTGACGTGCAAACAAATCAACACTCTTAAATGTCAAGTTTAATCCAGTGCCAAATGTGGATTAGAAAAGATACATATTCAGTCGAGTGTCAGAGACCAGGTGAGACGATCAACAAGTTTGTGTGGAGACTGGATGTTCTGGTGAAGCACTCTAAATTCTATGAATTTAATTATGAGCAAGCTACTCGCCTCAGAGTAATCAACTGATGTATGTCAGATTCCTTTCAATGAAGAATGCTGAAGGAAACTCTGAGTTTAGGACAAGTCCTCAAGGCTGCTTGTGCTAAAGAGCATGCTGATCGTCAAGCAACTGACATGGAGGCCAGAGGTGGCCAAAGTGCACCAGTCATGAGCATGAAAAGTAAGGTAAGGTACAAGGAAGAAGGACACAAGGTGATGTTTCAAAAGAAAAAGAGAACATGTTACAGATGTGGATTGTAATTTCCACACAAAGGTAAATGTCCGTCATTGGACAAATATGCCTTGGCTGTGGTAAAGTGAACCGTTTTGTGCTGATTTGCAAGGCGAAGAGAAAACTAAGTGTGTCATAAAATGAAGACAAAATGGCTGACCGAACGCTACCTCAGTGACGTTCGATGTGCTTCCACAAGGCCAAGCGGTCACACAAACTCAGGCAAATCGACACCAAACAAAGTCAATCATCATCTAAATCATCGAAAAAGAGTTCCTCAGTCTCAGTTTCCAGTGAAAATGAGAATGATAATTGTGTGATGTTGATGCTTACCTCAAAGAGCATGCCCAATTGGGACTGGTCGAATGTGCAAAAAAACTCAAAGTGAAGAAAAATCGACATGAAGAAGCACCAAACACATTCAAACATTGTCCGAAGATCACTCTAAAAATAAATGGGTGTTCAATGTCATTCATAATTGACAGTGGTGCGCCGATGAATATGATGCCTGAAGAGAAGTATCAGGAACTGTCTCCGTTACCCCAACTTACAAAGTCAAAAACATAAGTATATACATGGGCTGCTTCGACACCCTTAAAGAGACAGGGATCCTTTGTACCTGCGATTAAATACAAGAAAAATGTAGTAAAAGCACCTATTTATATACTTCAAGGAACAGATTCATGTGTCTGTTTGCTGAGTTTTATTACTGCTGCTGATATGGGACTAATATCAGTGAACTACAAAATGAATGCTCATCATGAAATTCTAAGTCAATTTGCTTCATTATTTCATTGGCTAGGAAAACTCAAAACAATGAAAGTAAAGTTACACATAAATGAGGATGTTCGCACTGTTGCTCAAAGACACAGACAAACTGTGTGCTCACTTCCAAGACGCTGTTGAAAAGGAACTTAATTTGTTAATTTGTTACTTAAACATGACATCATTGAACGCTCCACTAATTCAACACCATGGGTTTCTCCAATTGTAGTAGTGCCCAAAAGAGACAGTGAAGGAGCTGAATGCATATGCATTGACTTAGATAAAGAATATCACAAATTGGAACGTGTAGAAAAATCCAGGTACATTACAACCATTCTACACATTTTTCCTGTTTCGCTAGAAGTGATTGAGTTTTGGTGTATCCTCTGCTGCAGAACTTTTCCAAGACATCATTCGACATATCATACAGCCTATAGTAAATGAATTTAACTATAGTGATGACATATTAGTTTTTGGAGCCACACAGAAAGAACATGACAAAGCTCTGTTGTAAGTATGTCGTTTGCTGGCCAGTGCAGGCCTAATTTTTGTCGTTCAGTTTCCACTTTCTCAGTTGGAACTGTTCGTTTGTTGAACAACATAAACGTTGGGATGGTGCCAGACTGATTCTATGCACGCCCTTAGGATATGTTGGCCTATTGACTTGCTAGCTCACGGATCACTGACATAATATCGACACTACTAATATTGACCAACAAAATTATCGACACACTAAATTCGACCACAAAAATATCACCATCCTATATTTATTTAATAAAATACAGGAATATCGAAATAAAAATATTGCCAGTAAAAACACAGATAAATCCAATAGCGAAAACAGAAATGTCGTAAAAAATAATATCGTAACAATTAAATAAACATACAAAGCAACAAAAATATCGGCACCAAAAATATAGATCACATTATTATCATAAACACACATATATCGACACCTCAAAAAGATAAAAATAACGCAAAACATAACATTAATAATATAAATAATACTTCAAACACACACACTATAACTAAATAATTAAAATGAATATCAATATTAAAATAGAACACCACTACAAAATACTTTACAAAACTAACACCATCAAATAAATAATTTTTACAAAGAAATTAACAAAAAAACTTTAATTTATATATTTACTACATTATAACTTTACAAAATAAATACTTACATATAACTAAATATACACATAATATTAAAAAACAATTAACATTAATTAGCGTTTACCAAAAAAGGAAACAACTGCCTAAACAATTTAAACCCATACTTCAAAAACCAATGAAAAACAACTACAAAACAAATAAACCAATCAAAATGAAAGAACAATTAAATAAACACTATATTTACCAATGCAAAATCAACATAAATCTGTATTACACCAGCAAAATACCTGAAGAAGCAAAATCTCTGCAGGATTTCTTCTACAACATAACACTGCAACATCCAAGACCTCTAATTCAACTTCACAAAGTGAGTAAAATATTAAAATGATTTAATAATGTAACAAAATAAAACTAAACTAAACAAAAAAACTAAACAAATAACCTAATGTTATTATAAATTATCTCTCCTCTACCGAACATCCAAACTATACTCAACTAACTACAAGCAACATCTAAGAAACTCCTCCAAACAAAGGGGCTCATTACGATGGCGGATGGACTGCAGTCCGTCTGCCATCGTCCCGGGGATTGGGACCAGCCGCCTATATGGCGGCAGTCCCGCACATCACATTTCAATGCGACCGCCACTGTGGCAGTTGCATTGTGCATGTTTACCATTGCAGCGGGTGCTGCTGGCTGCAGCACCCGCCGCAATGGTAGAAATGCATGTTGTTCATTTCCCTGCACTATGTGGCAGGCAACACGCGGTGCCTGCCACAAGGTGCAGGGAACAGTAGGGGGCACCATAGGTGCCCCCAAGTACAAAATTCACATGCCCCTGCACAAGGGGGGCCCACAACAGGCCCCCAAAGTACATACCCGCAAGCCTTTCAATGGCGGTTGAACCACCATAGACAGGATGGTGGGGATGCAGCATCCAAATCTGGCGGGCGGTGCCTGCTAGGCAACGCCACCATTTTGTGGATGCAGGGTAGGTCCGACACGCAATCGTAACGATTGCCTCTGTCGGACCCATGGCTGACAGGCTTTCCGCCCGCCAGGCACACCGCCCGCCATCCTGATCTGGCGGGCGGAAAATGGCCTTACGATGGCAGTGAACCTGCCACCGGCAGCCTACCGGTGGCGTGTTCCCCACCATCGTAATCAGGCCCAAAGTAAGTATAAATTTAAAAAATACTAATCCAATAACTAAAACTCCCAACCCAAAAACCCCACTAACTACCCACTCCCCAAAATTCAAACAATACTATTGAACAAATAAATTAAAATTTAATTTTTCTTCAACAGAAAAAAAAGCAAGCACTGCATCCAAAGAGCAACAAATAACATCACAAAACCAACAACTTTTACAAAACCAAACATGTAAGTATATTTTAAACTTTTACTTTTTTTAATACAATAAAAACATGTATAACATATTTAACATTTTCAAAATAAATTTCTCATAACAGTTCAAATAATAAAATAACTGAAGGTGCAAAATGTATAACTTCGCATAAAGGAAAACTTTTACTATGCTATATGGGATATGTCTACACCCAAGAGAAACAAACAGCCGACAAGTTTAATTGGAAATGCACCAAATACTACTCCAATGCATGTTATGGGAGGGCAAAAACAAAGGAAACTACTGTAATAAATGTCAAAGAGCATAACCATCCCCTTAACATAGCAGAGATAGAAGTAAGAGATGTTTTAGAAACTCTTAAAGAAGCTAGCACTAGCTCTCAGAAACCCACAACAGAAATACTAAAGGACATCCTACCCCGAGTTCTTGAACATGTAACTGGACAATTACCCTCCATCTCTACTTTAAAAAGATTATTTGCTAGAACTAAAAGATATACTACTCACACCCCACCTGCCCCCAAAACATTCAGTGAAGTTCAAATACCACCTGAACTTACTCTAACTCATAACGAAGAACAATTTCTTCTTTATGATAACAAATCAAATGACAAAAGAATTTTAATATTTGCAACTCCCACAAACCTACAAAAACTTCAAACATATGAAACATGAATGATGGAATGTTCATTTAAAATATGTCCCAAACCATTTTTCCAATTATACACAGTCCATGGACAGTACCACAATAGCAACATCCCCTTCATTTATGCACTATTACCTAACAAACAAACAACTACTTATGTAGAAATACAAACAAAAAAATGCAAGAAACTAATAACTACTGCCCACAAAAAATTATCATAGTCTTCGAACAGTCAATGATGCAAGCCATCCTAAAAAATTACCCTCACACAGCAATACAAGGTTGCTATTACCATTTTAATCAAAGCATATGGAGACACCTATCAAAATCTACCCTTGGTGTAGAATTTGCAACTAACGCCAACTTTGCATATGATATAAAAAGACTAATCGCACTAGCCTACGTCCCAATAACAGAAGTTGCTGAACACTACAATTTATTAATTGAAAGCCCCTATTGCCAAACCAATGAACAAAAACTAAATGGCTGATTAGGATGGCGGGGAGACTGCCACCGAAAGGCTGTCGGTGGCGGTCTCCCCGCCATCCTAAGCAGCTTTTCCACCCGCCAGATTGTGATGGCGGGCAGTGTGCAGGCGGGCGGGAAGCCCAACTGCCATGCATCCGACGGGCTCTTTGAGCCCTCCAGTGCTGCGGAGGGCCTCCCAATCCCTACAATAGTAGCAGTGCCTATAAGGCACTGCCGTAGGGGCTAGGATGGTCCCTCCCCGCCAGCCTTTCCATGGCGGTTCACCCGCCATGGAAAGGCTGGCGGGGATGGACATTGGGGGTCCATAGTGGGCCCCCTTCACCCTGGGCCCTTTTCTTTTGGTGTGGGGTGGCACATGTGGTGCACCCAAACAGATCCCTGTGCCAAGTGACAGGCACCGCATGGTGCCTGTCACGTAGTACAGGGATGTGTTACACATCCCTTTTTTCCATTGCGGCGGGTGCTGCAGGCATCCGCCGCAACGGAAAACCTGTACAATGCGACCGCCACCGTGGCGGTCGCATTGTAATTTGGCCTGTGGGACCCCGACACTATGTTAGGCAGTCCCCATCTCCGTTAGGGTAGCGTCCGCCCGCCATCCTATTCAGGGCCTAAGTCCCCTACTAGACTATTTTGAGGATACCTGGGTGGGAAGACTACATAGATCTGGACATAGAAGACAATCAAAATTCCACTTTCCATGGTGGAATGTGTACAACAGTACACTAAACAAGGAAACAAAAACTAATAACGCAGTGGAAGGATGGCATAATGTCTTCCAAGCCACAATGGGAAGAACCCAACCCACCCTAAATAAATTACTAGAATCGATGCAAAAAGAACAAAGCTACCAATAATTAAGATTAGAGCAATCTGTAACACAACTATGTCCCAAATTAACAAAACAAACTAAAAAAATGTATGAGCTTTTACAATTCAAAGAAAGGCTCTACCCAAACAATAAAGGACTAGAATACTTCAAAACCATCACAAAATCCACACTCTAAAAAACTTCTACACCTACCTAAAAACCACCAATTTCTAAATTACATTTCTAACAAAACCTTAAAATTAAATTCGAGATATAAAATATAAATATAATGTCAAATAATATATTCATATACATTTATTTTTGACATAACAATAATATTTTATATCTTAAAAATATCTAAATATATAGATATTATCTAAAAGCACAACAAACAACAAAATATATAACAATCCTATCTATATAGAAAACAAATCTGAACACAACATTAAAATGATTAACAATAACAAATATATAACTAACATTTCCCACCCACTATAAATAATTAAAAACTACTTACGATTTTGTAGCTGAAGACTGTTATCCACAAAGCAAGGAAAAATCCTAAATTGTCGAAAATCCAATACTTAATGAAAAAGAACCCCGCAAAAAATTGAAAAATACAATTGTGAAAAACGAAATCCTCCAACACAATATCCGTAGCGTAGAACACAAAAAAACCCGAAAAATAGATTTAAAAAAAGAAACGCTCCAGGAATCAAGGAAATGTAAAATAATTATCAGTTTACTTGCAACTAATACACATTTCCTTAAAAAAAAAAAACCTTCTTCCAATGCCAAATCTCAAACGAACAGTACCTGAAAAAATAAATAACACAAATCTTTCCCGCACAAACATACAATAATAATAGTATAAAACAAACAAAAATATAGTTACAACTACTTAACACATACTACCCTGCACATAAGTAACTCTCTAAAACAAACCATAACACTAAACTTACAACGCACTAACCGTACCTCAAATAAAACAATCTACCTAGTTCACTACACAACAACAACAAAAACACAATGTACAAAACCCTAAACAGTACCTAACTACCTTCAACCTACTCTTAAATTACCTTAAAAAAGTTATTAAAATAAACTTACCTTAACCGATGTGATGCAGCTTCCAACCACGAGCTTCTCCCTTCAGAAATGACCCAAAAACACTGATAGACTAAAAAATACGAGTTACTGAAAACAAAAATGGCTGCCAAATTGAAATAAAAAAAAAGACTATTCCCCATTGAACTCAATGGAAAATAAAAAATCTTAAATAAAAAAATGTATATAAAATATATACCAGTGTAACAAATTTTTAAAATATTTGTTATTATATGTTAAAAATTCTACAATATTTAGTAATAAATATTACAACATACATAATATTTTTCACTATACATTAAAAAACATTTTATGCCTTTTTGTTATAACAAATTTTTATTTACTGTTTAGAAAAATATAAAAAAGTTATAATATGTTGGAAAAAAATTTACTTTTACACAATGTTTCCTAATTATATAATGTTTATTTTGATCATTTCTTGGTGGACCAGGAGCTGTATAGTGAGGTGGAGGCTGTAACGCATGCCCCTGCAATCCTCTCAGATCACTCGCCAGTGGTCCTATCCCTAAATTATCGGCAGTCGATGGGGGAAAGAAGGTGGACCCTAGATAGAAACATTTTGTTAGAGCAGAGGGTACTATCAGATTTGGCGGATAGAACAGCGGACTTCTTCTATTTCAATAGAGAGTCCACCAGTTTCAAAGAGCACGAACTTCAGAAGGCCTTGCTGGAGGGAAATGCTAGGGTATCAGCACTCCGAAGGGAACTGGAAGATTTGCAGGCGGAATATGAAGCTCAGTTAGAAAGAAGAATACAGGAGAGATGGAAGGTTAGTAAACTTCAGCACTTCTCGTATGGGGAAAAGTGTAGTTCATTACTGGCATGGAAGGCTAAGACAGATAGAGCTAGGAACTCAATTTCGAATCTGACTAACCCAGAGACTGGAGTACCTTTAAATACTAATGCAGAAATTCGAGGGGAAGCTTGGAGATATATGTGCAGTTTATATCAAGAGGATATACAACCAAGAAAAGATTGTATAGAGGCCTGGTTAAGGGGGATAGAACTCCCGCAATTAACGAGTGAGCAGAAGCGGGTCTTAGAGGCACAGATTACAGAGGAAGAAATCAGGGCACAATGTAGGAAAATGACCATTGGGAAAGCGGTTGGGCCAGATGGCCTTCCAGTAGAGCTATATACCCAAATCATTGATTAACTAAATCCATCTCTAAAAGATGTATTCAATGCAATATATATGCGGGGTGAGAGTGGACCTCTATCTTGGTCAGAGGCAACAGTGGTCTTAGTTTTGAAACCAAATAAAGATCCGACAAGAGTAGATTCCTACAGACCAATATCGCTCTTGAACACTGATTTTTTTTTTTTTTTATATTACAAAATTTTCTCAGGGATAATAGCGTCAAGAGTAGCGCAGGTTATCAAGGGCATTGTACATCCAGATCAGAGAGGCTTTGTTCCAGGGAGGCAGTTGAATGAGCTTACATACTTGATGATGGGAGCAATTGATATGGCAGAGACCCAGAAATTACTTCTAACTGTAGTCGCGGTAGACACAGCAAAGGCTTTTGACCAAGTGCACTGGGTATATCTATGGGAAACCATTAAGAGCTTCGGATTTCCACATATTACAGTGAGGGCGGTACAGAATCTCTATTGCCTGCCTAAAGCAAGTGTGTTGGTCAATGGAGAGCTTTCTGACTGGTTCCATATTACTATGGGTACGAGGCAGGCATGCCCCCTATCTCCACGTCTGTTTAACCTGTACATTGAGCCCTTCGCACAGCAGATTAGAGCAGATTCCACGATAATTCCCTTCAAGACATCTGGGTTTGTGGTAAAATTAGCGCTGTATGCGGATGACCTGACCCTATATACCACCAACCCGCAGGCTGCGATCCCTATCTTGATGGATAGAGCGCAGAATTTTAGCAAGGTGTCAGGTTATAAGGTCAATGTAGATAAGACCGAAGTGATGGATTGGAATCAGGCCAATAGTAGTAGCGGGGCAAGAACTCAAATGAGATACCTTGGTATCTTAATAACACAGAAGCTTGAAGAAATCCCTGGAGTAAATTGGAAAAAAGTGAGTCAGGAGGTAGGGAGACTGCTAGTTAGATGGGCCAATTTACCATTAAACATATATGGCAGAGTTAATCTTATTAAGATGATCATCCTTCCAAAAATAACTTTTCTTTTTAACTCCATACCATTGACATTTCGGAGGGAGGACATAGCTAAACTGCAGGGAAAAATATGTAGCTTCATCTGGGCATCAAAGGGACCTAGGATAGCGTGGAAGAAACTGAGGAGAAGGCTGGAGGTGGGTGGATTGGCCCTCCCGGATCTGTTTAATTATTCTTATGCTTTCCACTTTAAGAACAATGCATGTTAGCAGACAAACCAGATGGCTCATCAATGGGGAGACTCCTTGAGGCATTGTTTGGGGATCTAAGTCAGGGGCAGCACCACTTTTTGTTTAAGTACGGGGATCCAAAATGTTTTAAAAGGTGAGGTTGAAGATTTTGAAAACGGCACTAGAAACTTGGGTTTATTTTCAGAAGAGGTTTGGGGTACCATATTACTAATCTTTGGCACCGATTTGGGATTCCCCAGGCACCCCTGACTGTTTGTTAGATCAGCTTATTCAACCCTTAAAATCTGCGGGTTTAAGCTAATGTGCAGATCTCAAAATGGGGTCTAGTCTGGTAGGCTGGGAGGTCCTGAGTAATTGTACTAAGGGACAACTGACGAGGTTCAAGTACTACCAGCAACGCTCCTGGGTGGGCCGCCCAAGAGTGGGTTGAGGAGGACGATGATACATGGTTAGAATAGGCAATGAGAATTGGTCCATTAAAAAAGGAAGTTTCAATCCTGTACTGGGCCTTTCTGGAGGGAGAGGATAACAGCTTATTGGATATATCTAATCTGTGGGAAGAGGGATATGGAGAAGGAGATTTAATGCAAGCATGGCAATCCTCCTTCTCCATTCTATGCGCAGTGGTGAAACCCGCTTCACTTAAGAGAAACCACCTGTTTACAACACATAGAGTGTATTGGTCACCGGCTAGGCTCTCAAGAGTGACTGGGAAGGATTATGCATGTCCCAAGTGTGTGCTTCCTTTGGCAGATGACCTACATATGTTCATGCAGTGCCCAAAGATCGCAGCCTTTAGGATGTCGGTGTGCAACTTCATAGAGGAAGTGACTGGTCAACGGACAGAGGTAAGCCCTCGACTTATATTCTTTGGGCTATGTTCAGAAGCAGATCTACGAGTAAATCCCGCCATAACAAAATTTGTTTTTTATGTGATCTTGTTGGCGAGGCGGGAGATTTGCAGACTATGGAAATCTGAAAACTCCCCTCTCGCTGTTGACTGTTTAAGAAGCATTAAGTTCACAAGTCAGACTGATATTGCTTGTGGAGCCAGGAGTTTGGAGAAGGTTTGGGCACCGTATGCAGCTTGGAAACAACAGCTAAGCGGGTCCAATGATTAAGCCTATATGCTGGCGGTCCCGGCTCCCCTCCGTTTCTTTCTTGATACGGGAGGGAGATGAATGTGGAAACAGCAGCATTGTTTGCAGGGGCATGCTTATAAGCCCTCTCCGAGGGGTAAGAGCTGTACCAGCAAGAAAGTTGGCAGAATGAGGACACAAAAAAAAAAATGTTAAATATGTTTAAAAATGTTAATATTTATGTAACAATAATTACAAAATATTTGACATTACAAAAAAACATGTATTATTGTCTTGCATTATAAAAAATGCATACAAAATATTGTACGTAAAATAAAGTGTACTAAATTTCTTTTCTTCATTTTTTCAATAAAGATAAATTAAAAATGTAATCTAAATATTTTTATTGACTTACTTTCAATTTTAATTCACATATATCATAATTGCAATAAAAATCATTCACTAAAATGCAAAAACTATTGTTTAATTATTATATTAATAAACATATATGATATACTATTAAAATCTACATTAACCCAGGGAAGGTGCTGGACACTACATATATACTTTCCTATTCCCACTCCAAACTACATTAAATCAGGGAAGGTGCTGGACACTAAAAATGTATAATTTACTATTCCCACTCCAAACTACATTAACCCAGGGAAGGTGCTGGACACTAAGGGGCCGATTCCGATTCGGGCCGGAAAACGTACCGACCGACTCGGTACGGGAATTTAGTCCGAACGACACGTACCGGCGCTGCCCGATCCGCCTAGTACGATGCAATGCATGTGAATCACGACCGACTCGTACGGAACACAAGCCGAACGACCGAACCGCACGGAAACCAGCTATCCGGCCGGAAACCACGCGAATCGAACCGACTGACACGCACCAGGAATGAATCCGACAGAAACATACCCGCTAACTCCGTCCCGCGCAGTACGATGCAATGCGTGTAAAACCATACCGAGTCGCACGGAGCCCAAGCCGTACGACCGACACGCATACAAAACCGAGCCGAAGCAACCCAATACTCTGCGACCGACGCGTACGCCGCACATAAAACACAGCAGAAACACAGCTTGAAAGACTCGGAGAAGCTCGCACGAGCCAACTGCAGCGTCCTACTCGGTCAGAAGAACGTCTCCTACATGCCCCAAAACTACAAAGGAAAAAATACAAAAAAAAGGGCCAAACAATCAATAACAAAGTCAATAAATACTGGGGGGGGGTGAAATGGAACAAAGACACACCCACAACTCCACCCATATAAAGGCCACAAATCCCTACCATGATCCTTTGCAAATTCAACTGACCTGCCAGCACAGAACACCATCAGACAGCAACCACAGACACACCCACAACTCATCCATCACACAAGCCACACACCATTAGCACCTCCCTAATAGCACCCTCACATACACCCAGCAAAACTGACACTCACCTACCCTCACTTGCACACTCACACACACCAATCCACACCACCACCCATCACCATGCCCCCAAAGAAGAATCCAAAGTTCCTAGACAGTGAATTGGAAGTGAAGGTAGATGAAATCCTCAGGGTAGAGCCACACTTGTTTGGTACACTGGTCCAACAGACCCCCATGTCGCAGAAAACCAAGATGTGGGAGAGGATCGTCGACAGGTTGAACGCACAATCACCATGTTTGCGCACAAAGGAAGACATCCAGAACAGGTGGTATGATGTGCGCAGGAGGGTCAAGGACCTACTCGAGAAGGATTACGCCTTGAGTCATTGCACCAGCAGTGGCCCTCCTGCCAAACCACTATACCTCAGGCCCTGGGAGGAGAAGGTGTGGGCCATCCTACCACCAGAGAGCGTACATGGACTATCAAACATCCCAGAGCCTGGTGAGTACACAACCAATATACCCAAAATTGTGTGACAATACACACACATCACTGTCAAGGGGATAGTGAAACCATGCACCGTTAGCAAAGCCACAGTAACCAAAAGATAATCATCCCAAGATGTGTATGTTAGTTAGACAAACACAATACCTGCCATCTCATAGTAATATGTAACTGTGTCATGACATGTACAAACATAACAACAAATAGAGCAAGGCAGTGGCACAAATCTAACCAACAAACACTGTCAGACATTTTGCCACCACTAGAACACCACCTCACAGGGAAGCTCACTGAAAGGAAGGAATTGTGTGTATGCTGTTGAAGTGAGTGTAGCCAACAGCATGATGGGAGTTGTAGTCACAGATATTGGTCACCCTCACAATTGGCCCATCAACACCACTATGAACCATGCTCACATCACAGGGAGTGGAAAAGAACTGACAAGATGGCTGACACTGGGTACTGCTGTGGGGAGCACAAGGCCCTGCTGGGAACTGTGCACCAACCAACAGCAGGACACCACTGACTGACATCCTGAAAGCCAACTTGCACTCCCTGCAATGGAAGCACTTTCCATGGTGGGATAACTGGCTGGGTGGGAAGGAGGACTGACAGCTCTCACCATAGTTACCAGCAGCTTTTCTCACACCCCCCCTTAATACAAACTCCACACAACTCACCTGGGAGAATGCATTGCCCCACACTCTAATTAAATATCCCACAAAGAACCACCACACTAGGTTATGCTGTGTGAAGCACAGGGACACTTTTGGGACTTGTAGTCAAACAAACGCCAGGACAACACTGTCAGCCATCCTGTCAGCACAGGCACACTACCCCACAGGGAAGCAGAGTCAAAAGGAAGGAAGTATGGGCATGCTGGAAAGGGGGGTGTAGGCAATAGCATGATGGGAGTGGTAGTCACAGCTCAACATCCCCCACCCACATGGCCCAGCAAGCTCACACTGAAGCATGCACACCTCACAGGGAGTGAAAAGCCACTTCAAAGATGTCTGACACTGGCCTCAGCTGTGGGGAGCACAAGGCCCTGCTGGGAACTGTGCACCAACAAACAACAGGACCACACTGCCAGCCATCTTGCCATTGCTGTCACACTCACACACAGTGAAGTCCACTCAAAAGGAAGGAAGTATGGGCATGCTGGGAAGGGGGGTGTAGGCAATAGCATGATGGGAGTGGTAGTCACAGCTCAACATCCCCCACCCACATGGCCCAGCAAGCTCACACGGAAGCATGCACACCTCACAGGGAGTGAAAAGCCACTTCAAAGATGTCTGACACTGGCCTCAGCTGTGGGGAGCACAAGGCCCTGCTGTGAACTGTGCACCAACAAACAACAGGACCACACTGTCAGCCATCCTGCCATTGCTGTCACACTCACACACAGTGAAGTCCACTCAAAAGGAAGGAAGTATGGGCATGCTGGGAAGGGGGGTGTAGGCAATAGCATGATGGGAGTGGTAGTCACAGCTCAACATCCCCCACCCACATGGCCCGGCAAGCTCACACTGAAGCATGCACACCTCACAGGGAGTGAAAAGCCACATCTAAAATGTCTGACAATGGTGCTCTGTTGTGGGGAGTACCAGGCCCTGCTGGGAACTGGACACCAACAAACAACAGGACACCACTGACAGCCATCTTGCCATTGCTGTCACACTCACACACAGTGAAGTCCACTCAAAAGGAAGGAAGTATGGGCATGCTGGGAAGGAGGGTGTAGGCAATAGCATGATGGGAGTGGTAGTCACAGCTCAACATCCCCCACCCACATGGCCCAGCAAGCTCACACTGAAGCATGCACACCTCACAGGGAGTGAAAAGCCACTTCAAAGATGTCTGACAATGGTGCTCTGTTGTGGGGAGCACAAGGCCCTGCTTGGAACTGGGCACCAACCAACAGCAGGACACCACTGACTGACATCCTGAGAGTCAACCTGCACCCACTGCAAGGGTGGCATGCTTCATGGTGGGATAACTGGGCTGGAGGGAGAAGGAGGTCCGGATGTCAACCAAATACCACCAATGCTGGCCATGCACACACCTCAACATTCACATTGAAATGCTTCATGTTGGCAGGACAATGTGCTACACCAATATCAACCTCTGACTGTGACAACTTAGGACAATGCAATGTACAGGCCCGCATCCAGAGGTACAGTCACAACTGTCAGGTGTGTGAACCATTGATGCCTGTAGAAACATAACATACATTGTGTGTCTCTTCCAAAAACAGGTGATGATGGGGACACAGCAGCAGTCGATGAGGAGTCCCTGTCCCAGGCTCCGGGGGACCCTGAGCTCTCTGGTGTGGAACAGCCTCTGCCCTCCTCGGATGGCGAAGACCTACCTGGCACCTCCGGTGTGAGTCATCATGCAGCACCAGCAGGACCACCATCTGCACCCCCTGCACCCACTCCTCCAACAACTGCCAACAGACAGACCACCCCCGCCGACACGGACAGACCAAGGACCACCAATGACAACAGCACAGGGACCCCGGCCCACCGTGCAGCAACGGACAACAACCCCAGTACCAACCCCCAAGGGGGCCTAGGGTCACCTGTGCGTGCCACCGCAGGTCCCGCACGTGTGGCCAGGGGTGGTGGGAGGGGTGGTAGGCAGAGGTCGCTGTTTGCAGAGGGGTCTGGACTGCATGATGACCCACAACTGGTACGCATTGCTGATGCGTACCAGAATAGCACTGGAGAGGTCAGCCAGGTAGTGGGGATCCTCAAGGACATTCAACAGCAGCAGGCTGCCCATCATCCCCGCTTGGACTCCCACATGTCCTGTGTGGAGACACACATGTCTTGCATGGAGTCCAAGTGGGACACATTGGAAGAACTGACAGCGGTGCAGAGGGACATATTGACATGCCACCGCCAGATTAGCACCAACATGGCCACACCTCCCTGTGTGCCCACAACATCTGGTGCCGCAACAACTGCAACTGCCACAAGGAGGGAGGATGACTCTGGTGGAGAGTCCTCTGCACCGCACCGGCCTGCACGTGAGGGTCCCCCCAGAAAGAAGAGGGGCCGTCCAAGGAAGGACAACTGAGAGGCCGATGGCCATGTTCATCCCCCAGGAACCCAACACCTGTTCTGGAAATTCTCCTTTGTGTGCAAACTGTTCACCCTGTCAAATGCAACACAACTCTCCCACATGACATGGGGAGTTTAAGTTGGACTAAAGCATCAGATGACTGTGGACTTTACTCAGGACATTTCTGCTACCAACACCTCCAACTCATCTGGGAACTTTGGATTCCAATCCCAATGTACAGCACCCACCATCCTGTGCACTATCCTCACACATGTATGTAAATAAACTCACTAATACACCATACTTGCCTCTGTTGTGATTCCAACGTTGTTTTTGTCATGGAGATGATGATCTGCTAAATGACACTGTGCATGCTAACTGCTACAGCAAGTTCAGCACCGTCATGTGAGTCATGGAGACGTGACACATATGAGGGAGACACACCACTAGGGCAACACAACACATACACACCAGGGCCATCTGACTCATCGCCTACACTGATGTTGCCAGGAAATACAGTGGAATGCACAGACACCACACCTATTCACAGTCTGTGTTAACTAGCCCACAGGTGCAGTAAGCATATGTCAGTCAGATGTGTGACCACAGACAACGCACATCCCAAAGTGAAGCACAGGTTTATTACACATTTGCAACATGTTGTTTCCACTACAGATGCAAGGTAATCCCACGTGGCAGTGGCCACACAGTCAACAATTGTAGAAGAAATAAAGTCCAGGGGTGTGGGGCACATCACCTGTAGGTAAACGACTGCTTCCACCCTGGAAGTTGAATCATGGTGTCGGGGATCCGAGTTGACCAAACAACTCTGAAAGCACCCTGTGAAGGACAGACATGACACACAGTCAAAAGCACTGAAGAACAGGACAGAACTGCAATACTCATGCCCAATACATGTCACAAGATACCTACACAAAACCAAGTTAGCATGTCAACACTGTTGGGGAGTACAGACTACCTGTAAGGACACATTGCTGCACGCATCCAGTCAAGTAGCACATGGCCACACTCAAACAGCAACAGAGCACCACCAACACATATCATGCAAACTCAAATCATTGACATGACATCTCTGGATACTCACATTCAGCTGAAGAAGTTGGTGATGAGCTGTGTGCGGACATCACCATCATCATCATCATCATCATCACTGGCATCGTGGCCCAGGCCAGGATCCTCCACAGGTGGCGGATGTTGGTCATCGTCATCCAGGATGAGAGGCAACTCCTTCCGCACTGCCAGGTTGTGTAGTATGCAGCAGACGATGACAATCTTGCACACCTTTGCTGGGGCATATGGGAGGGCCCCTCCTGTCTTGTCCAGGCAGCGAAAGCGGCTCTTCAGGAGACCAAATGTCCGCTCGATCACTCTCCTGGACCGACCATGTGCCTCATTGTAGCGCATCTGGGCTGGTGTCACAGGGTTCCTGAGGGGTGTCAGCAACCACGGCATGTTGGGGTATCCGGAGTCACCTACATACAGACAATTGCACATTAGCTGAGTTGGGTAAAGAGGGTGGAATACAACATTGCAGAACACACACAATGGTAAAAAGTCAGTACACACCGACAAGCCAGGCACGCTGGTTCTGCATCTGTGACATCATCCTCGGGATGCGACTACTCCTCATCACGTAGGCATCGTGTGCAGAACCGGGGAAACGTGCACACACATGTGAGATGGTCATATCTGCAAGACATACCACCAGAGCATTGATAGAATGGTAATGTTTCCTGTTCCTGTATGCCTGCTCATGTGCCTGTGGTGGTACCAAAGCCACATGTGTCCCATCAATGGAGCCAATGACATGTGGCATCCTCCCCAGGGCATAGAAGTCACTCTTGACGTCAGTGAGTTGTTGACGTTTAGGGAAATA
Source organism: Calotriton arnoldi (assembly GCA_963921515.1). Taxonomy (NCBI): domain Eukaryota; kingdom Metazoa; phylum Chordata; class Amphibia; order Caudata; family Salamandridae; genus Calotriton; species Calotriton arnoldi. The sequence goes on along the minus strand of CAWUFW010016947.1, from coordinate 25,235 downwards.
GATGTACTGGTTCAGGTATCTCAACATTGCCTCCAAAACATCGCGTAGCACACGGCTGAACATGGTCTGTGACATCCCACCAGCAGACGCCACAGTGTGTTGAAAGGTACCGGTGGCAAAGAAGTGTAGGGCTGCCATCACCTTCACCTTGGGGGTCAGCACTGTAGGATATGTCCGGCCAGGTTGCAAATGTGGGGCCAACCGCACTGTCAATTCCTCAATCAGCGGCCTGTTGAAGCGGTACCATCGGATGCAGTCACGTTCCACCATGGTTGCAAGGTCAGGAATGGTCTATGGACAGCTGGTGCCCTGCAGAGCATAGGTGAACAAAGAAAGATTGTCAGTCACCCCACATATGTGGCATTGACCATACTCAATATCACATGATACATCATTACAAGACACAAGTACTTGATGTGTGTGCCGTTCTGTATGGAGATATATGGCACATACATGGCCAACATCTAACATCACATTTCAACATGTGTTGACAACAAGTTCCAGGTCGTGCTATGGGAAATCATTAGGCTGTGTCACAGTACCCATGTACTGCTGTCACGTTCCAAACACACACCACAGTGACAAGTGAGGACAGATGTGCCACAGGCATCACAGCTCATTGACAGGTAGATTCCCAGGGACCCTGTATTGCCACATGGACAGTGGCATGACATGGCGTATCATGTACACGTCAGCAAAACAACCATGACTCCCACAGGTAGTGGCCCCTGTTGCCTCTGCAGGACAGACGGACGTCTGTGACACACACACGCACAACATCAAAGTCGATGCACAAACAACGTGGATGTGGAGACTGTCTCCCATTGTGCACATTGAATCAGAGACATCTGAAACACAACATGCACACAGACTGTGGAGGGCCATCACTATTGTGGCAATGGGTCACCCTGTAACGTACATACCTTCCCACATGGGACTCAGGGTGTATGTGACATCACATACACATACACAACCTGGAAATGTGACCATGCCACATGCCCTGAACTGAACAGTTGCACATCACAGTGGTCATGTGCACAACACACAAAGGATTCTGTCCCCATGAACACGTGCACAGCCTGTGAGTGGCTGCCCCCAAGTGCAACCAAAAAAGACCACATGTTGACCCCCATACACACACAGGTAATGCAGCCTTACATGCCTTAGGATACAGTGTGGACAGGCTGTGGTGTTGTAGGTGTGCCCCTGAGTCCCTGGCAAGTAATTGTGGCTGGCATACATCCACCAGTGACAACCATGGTGACATATGCAAGTGATTTGTACAGGGACACGTTGTACAGCAATGGACCGATCAGTGCGCACGCATTGGCCATTGCATATAATGTGGACAGAAATACGCGTTGTACAGCAATGGACCGATCGGTGTGCACGCATTGGCCATTGCATATGATGTGGACAGAAATACGCGTTGTACAGCAATGGACCGATCGGTGTGCACGCATTGGCCATTGCATATGATGTGGACAGAAATACGTGTTGTACAGCAATGGACCAATCGGTGTGCACGCATTGGCCATTGCATATGATGTGGACGGATGAGTGTTGTTTTTTGAAATACGCGTTGTACAGCAATGGACCGATCGGTGCGCACGCATTGGCCATTGCATATGATGTGGACAGAAATACGCGTTGTACAGCAATGGACCGATCGGTGTGCACGCATTGGCCATTGCATATGATGTGGACGGATGCGTGTTGTTTTTCGAAATACGCGTTGTACAGCAATGGACCGATCGGTGCGCACGCATTGGCCATTGCATATGATGTTGACAGAAATACGCGTTGTACAGCAATGGACCGATCGGTGTGCACGCATTGGCCATTGCATATGATGTGGACGGATGCGTGTTGTTTTTCGAAATACGCGTTGTACATCAATGGACCGATCGGTGCGCACGCATTGGCTATGGCCTGACATGGTAACGGACGCATTTTTGAAGCTTTAACGAGTCTGATGCAGTGAATTCAGTTGGCCACCCACAACAATGTTGCAAATTCATGGGTGTTATGAAGTTGAACTTTTGAAGGATGCTGTGGGCATGTATAAGTGGTGCAATTCCATGGATTGGCCAGATTCAGAAGATGCAAACGACTTGGACCTATCACTTTGGACACATGGGACAGTATCTGCCTCTGTAGCACACATATAATGCTGGCTGTTCCCCTGAGAGCTCACTTGCCTGCACTACATGCTCCAGGACGACATCTGCCACCACCACTGCTGCTGTCTCTGCATCCTCTGGCTACTGCAATGGCACGTACTGTGGAGAGAGCCCCAGCCTTCAGCACTGAGGAGAACCAGGCCCTGCTGGACAGCCTCCTTCCACAGTACAGCAAGCTGTATGGGAAACCAGGGGAGCAGGTGAGTGTGCTGTCCACTGCCTTACTAATTGTGCATGTTGTCTGACTAGCAAGACTTACAGTGTGCACACCACTGGCTAGCATGCTCACTGAGTACTTGGCACCCCTCAAAGTGTGTAGTTACATGCACTGAACAGGTATAGTGCAGTAACAGTGCATTCCAACAAGGTTTGACTTCCCAGGCAATGATACCATTTGGTAACTGCTGGCAAACTGTTCATAGCCATAGTTGCACTGCCTGTGTACATCATATGCCCCTGTGATTGAGACATGTATATCCAACTGTGTGATGCACGGAAATGTTGCATGTGTAGTAAGGGCCTTTTTACTTTGTCATCCTCACAGGTTGATGCCCACCAGAAGCAGGAAATCTGGCTGACCATCGCCCGGGCAGTAAGATCCGTGGGGGTCTACAAGCGCCGGATCCGCAACTGCCAGAAGAGGTGGCAGGATGTACGGGGCTGGACCCGGAGGATCGCAAGGGTCCAGCTGAAACTGTCGCCTCCTCGCAGGAGGGGCGGACACCGGACCCTGACCCCCCACATGCTCAGGATTCTGGCGGTGGTCTTCCCGGACCTGGATGGGCAGCTGAAGGCCAGACAGCAGCAAGGAGGGGGTGAGTCCATGACTGCAGTGTGAACTTTGTCTGACAAGCTATGTGCCCTCCTCTGGCCTGGTTAAACTTCCACAGTACATCAGTCTTGTGGTCCAGGACCCATGTCCCTCAATTGTGACATGCCCACTCCTCATCTGATACCCAGGTGTGGCCCTTAAAGTCAGGAAATTGTGTCACTTGGGTACTGTGTCCTTGCATTTTGCTTAGCTCAAGGTGGGGGACAGCATTTGTTCCCGTAACTTTGTGGTGGGCTTCATGGGTGGGTCAATTGCTTACACAATGCCTGAGTTCTGACATGTAATCTGCGTGTAACTTTGATATGTGGTCCAATTGCTGATCTGACTCACCACATGTGCCTGGGGTATTTGGCACACACCCATGCTGCGGGTGGGAACAATGTTTGGGCCTCAGGAGTATGTATATCAAGTGTGTCACACATGCTTAGCCACCTGCCTACTGTCCAGGGCTCATCCCTCTTTCATGTGGAGCAGGACAGTCATGCCTACTCCAGGGCATACAATACACTCTGTACTCCCACTCCCATGTATCAGCTGACACGTTGTGCTCAGCGAAATGTTCCCTCAGGTGTCTGCCTCTGTGTCATTGTTCTGTGGCTTCGTTGTCAGGACTACTGGGGTGTTTATCGGTTAGGGCTCAGCATGCCATCTGAGATGTGACCATAGGAGACGATACTTGTGTGGCATATAGGTGTTTGATCACTTGACTGTGCAGACTGGTGTATGCGACTGTGAAGTTCAGGCAGCTGTGTTTCATTCACAGCAGACTGTGAGGTGCTCAGGTTCAGAGAGTTGTGTTTCATGTCTCCCATATGTCCAATTGGTATGACGTGGACAAATAAGAGTTCAGATGATGTGGTTTGTGGGGGATGGACATGTGCACTTGTCAGCTACAGAACTTACATTCCCCATGACCTAGGATGGTGACACAGTGCAGACTGTTGTTGGCTGACTGCCCTGCCCATGTGACTGGAGAAAGTGATGTATGACTTTGCAGGCATGCCTGTGCCATGGCATTAAACTTCCTAAGAGTGAACCTGCAGGGGAGTGACATGTGCTACATGCACCCCATTGTGGCATTGACTATCAGGACATGGGTGCATCATGGTGTCTGGTGCTGGTATGCATCACATGCATTTCAAATTAGACTCTGGCCATCCCTTTATCCGGACACCTGTACTGACTCAGTGGCAAGAGATGTGATGTGTGCATGTTCACATACTTCACTGTGTCCTCTGCAATGTCCAACAACTGTGTAGGTGGTGCATGTGTCCACACTGGGGTATTACCATCCGACAGGCACCAGACAGATGGGTGCAAGGCCAGGAGGGATGTGAGTGCCATGGTTGACCATCAGACTGACAATTGGCTTCTCCTAATCTGTTTGAGCACTTTTGGCAATGTTCAACTAAGGATGCCAGGGCTTGCTCTGTAATGTGCTGTACTTACTGTGGTGTGTGCGGTCAGTGCAGGTGACTGATGTTTGTCTGTTTCCCTAATTGTTTGCAGATACATCCACGGCCACAGGAGGGGACAGCTCCATGGACCAGGAGGAGCTGCAGAGCCAGACTGGGTCAGCAGCCGATGAGTGGTCGGAGGGACCCAGTGGCATGGAGGGCGAGGGGAGCCACACCGAGGAGTCCTCAGCACCATCCACCCTAGCTGAGGACCACAGCAGCTTGGAGGATGACTCCCTTGTGGAGGCGGGTGCCAGCAGCCACCACACCCCAGCTAGTATGGCTGGCCCCGCCTCCACCACCACCACCGCCCTCCCATCGGCTCCCATTCCAGAGGTCCGTGGAGGCTCCCGTGTTCGGGAGCGTGTCTCCTTCGTGCCAGGCACCGCACCCCCTGCCCCTGTGTTCCCTGCTGCCCTGAGTGAGGAGTCTGTGTACTTACTTCGCCCGCTCCATGTAGGGCAGACATCACTGCTGAGTGTCCTCCATGCACACACCACTCTGTTGACACAGCTGGTGTCGTTCATGGAGGGCATCTCATCGGGCATGTATGCCCTACAGAGGAGCAATAAGTCCATGGCCTCCTCCCTGACGGCAGCAGTGTCTCTCCTCCAACAGTCCCTCACCCCTCCTACCTCTGCCCCATCCACACTTCCTGGCACCCTACCTGTCCCAAGCACATACACACCTGCACAATCACCCAAACACACAGACACGAGCAGCACAGAAACACCCAAAACAAAGTCACAATGTGCACGCAAGCATCCTCAGGGGACTGATACCACACCCACAGGGGATGGGGAACAGACACACACACAGGCATCCACAGTCACTCCGCAGTCCTCCGATACCTCACCCTCCAAGACCCCTTTCCTTGCCTCACCTGCAACCCCACCTACAAAGCAGCTCTTCCTCTGTGACCTCGGCCTCTTCCACTCCGATCCAGCTGATCCAGCATACAGGGGGAAGAGGAAGTCCACCCACACAGAGGGGAGAGCCCCTCACCCCCGGACACCCTCCCCCAGGCACAGACGAACTGAGGCCCCCACCCGCAAGTCCCCCCGGATCCGGAAGAGCAAGACCCCGCCACCGCCCTGCAGCTCAACCACACAGTCTCCTTCCTCCATCCCTCAGGCCCCCACAACACAGGTCCCCCCACCACACCCTGCCCCAGGTTCCCCCACCCACAGATACACCATCCCCAAAATGATCCGGCCTTCTCCCCCTACCACTTGCTCTTCCAGCCCCACAACCCCCGCTGCGCATGTTTGTGCCACTGGTGTGGAGACCGTGTCCTCCCCCTCTGTCCTGCTCACCTTACCTGAACCCCATTCTACTCCCCTGGAGATAGGCACTGCAGTGGAGTCCACTACCACCCCGTATGACTTGGGCACTGCAGTGGGGAACCGGTCCACTCCATCTGGCCAGCCCACTGCAGTCGTGCTGGCACCCACACCATCTGACTCATGCCCCCCAGTTGTGCCGGCACACACCATGTCAGACACCTCCACTGCAGTTGTCAGTGACTCTCCAGCACCCACCACCGCTTCCCTGCCTCCTTCTGGTGAGCCCTGATCCTGTCCCTGCCGTGCCTGGCCTGCCCCCTGTATGCCCCTCCGAGCGGAATGTCCCTGGTCCGTAGCAGTGCAGGCAAGCAAAGGGTGACATCTGCCACTGTCACCCTGTTTGGACTTTACTGATGGACTGGCCATTGGCCTTTGTGTTTTTTCAGGACTTTCAATTTTACACCCACATATGCTGAATAAAGCTACTTTCTGTTCTCTAGTGGTTTTGCTTCAGATGAACATGATGTTGATGATGCTAACCATGCCCTTGCTGCAGTGATGGTGATTATTGAAATCAGGAAAATTAAGTGCAGGACCCCATGTGGTCCAGGGGGAATGTGTCCTATCCTGGTGTGTATCCATGTCATCCTTTGCAGTAATATGAGGGTGTCATGTTTTCAATATTTGCCAATGGGATGTCCTACTTTTATTTGCAATATCACATCTGTGGCTTACACCCTTGCACATCTGTTGTGCTTGCCATTGTTCAATTTGTCTATTTCCCTGACCGTGTGACCATCTCCACTGGACATGCAAGTTTGGGCATCAATGGGGAAGGACTCATCTGTGTTATCAGTGCAACTTGCTATACATGTGTGTTGGATCTGTGCAGATCATTTCGGTGACACTCCCATGACCAGGCTGATGTGACGAGAGCCTTCTTTTTGTGCTAATTGTTGACTGGGTGACCAAGTGTTCTGCTGACATGATAGAGCCCTGCAGAGACAACGTATGGCACAGCTTTCCTTGCACAGGAGTGGAGTCCCCTAATGGCAGTGTGTAATTCCGTGACATTGCCTGAGCCCAAGGTGTGTGTTGTGTGAGCATGTCTGTGTGTGTTCACTTCCATTTCGCTACGCAGGCTGGGATCCCTAGTGATGTTCCTGTTTGTGATGCTTGCTGAGTTGACCTATGTTCCCCCAAAATCTTCGCCCTGGGTTCTCTGGGATGTGGGTGCATGGCACATTACTGGTCATCAGGGTGTCATCCATAGGTGTGTTTGCTGTCAGGGCTGAGTTTGTGGGTAAACGCAGATGAGACACAGTCAGGATTCCCCTTGGCACTTGTTGGTTACACAAGTCATGTAATTTACAGTTTGTGGTAGCTTTCAGTGATTGTGACACGTTGTGTGTGTGACTGCTGCCACTCCTCAGGGTCAGAGCTGCATGTTGGAAGTTGTCTATGTGTGTTCTTTGTGGGTGACCTTGCCTTCTTCATTGGTGTGTGACTGTGGCCGGGATCCCATTGGTTGGTGTGGATTTGACGTCATGCCCATGTACAGCGTACTGTGCAGTGTGTCAGACATTCACGAGTCTTGTTGACTGGCCATGTGTGATGGGTTTCTGCACCTTAGTTCCCACCACCACCCATGGGATTGTCATGGGTGCATGTGCAATGTCACCAGTCCATGTGAGATTCACTGCTGCACATTGGTGGAGATCAAGGTGTGTGGTGTTGAGTGTGTGCAAATGAGAGTTGTTGCACGGCTAGACCCCTACCTCCATATTGGCCTTGGCTGACAGGCCGTGCTGATTGATTTGTGCTTGTGTAGGTGTGATGGTAGTTTGTTGCTCAGGACACATGACTGTGGTTCACAGTGTGAACGACATCTAGCTTTGTCATCACATTGGGATTATCATGCAGGCCAGTGTCACCACAATGTGGGGTCCCTGGGGACAGTGCTGTGGTGGGTCTGTCTCTTGCTGTGTTAGTTGCTGTTCCTACAAGCTTGTGTGACATGTGTAATTTGGGCTCCTTCTCATCTAACAATGCCTGATTGCCCACATAGGGAATCCGATCCATGAGTTACTTTTGTGTGGCACTGTATACACATCTGTGTAATTGGGATTCAGGCCTCCTCATGTGTTGTGTGGTTGCCTGGGGACACTGGCACACCCCCCCATCACCTGTTGTGTTTGATATGCAGTGTGAGCCTGCCTGTTTGTGTTTGTGCATCTGCACCACTTCATTGGCATATCTTTAGTGTGCCATTTGCTGTATGTTGTTTGGTGGGTTTCCCCTGCTGTCCCTGGGACTCCTAGGTCATCAGTCAGCACAATGATCATGGTTTGTATGTCCCATTGCTGCCATAGTATGGTATTTGTTCACCTCACATCTACAGTCTCCACAGGATATCTACATTTGTGTGTCCATTGGTGCAGATATGTGGGTCTGCATTATGATGGTCACTTCTGTCATTGTGTTATTGATGAATGTTGACAATGTCAGCCCCCATGGGTGATGTTTGTCTGCACATGGCCAAAGGTATGTCTTATTTGCACTGCACTGTTTGCCTCACCCAATCTATGTTGCTATGGGACACAAGCACTACTTTGCCACTGATGTGTTTGTTGTTCTGTGACCAGGAATCATCCATGCTGTTTGGCATTTGCAGCTTTTTCCATGACAACACTTACATTTTGGTCACTGTGATGATGGGGGTTTAGACCCCATTGCCACAATGGTCAAACTGTGCTTCAGCTATGGACCCCACACTTACCTTTTGGTCACTGTGATGATGGGGGTTTAGACCCCATTGCCACAATGTTCAAAATGTGCTTCAGCTATGGACCCCACACTTACCTTTTGGTCACTGGTGATGGGGGTTTGGACCCCATTGCCACAATGTTCAAAATGTGCTTCAGCTATGGACCCCACACTTACCTTTTGGTCACTGTGATGATGGGGGGTTAGACCCCATTGCCACAATGTTCAAAAGGTGCTTCAGCTATGGACCCCACACTTACCTTTTGGTCACTGTGATGATGGGAGGTTAGACCCCATTGCCACAATGTTCAAAAGGTGCTTCAGCTATGGACCCCACACTTACCTTTTGGTCACTGTGATGATGGGGGGTTAGACCCCATTGCCACAATGTTCAAAAGGTGCTTCAGCTATGGACCCCACACTTACCTTTTGGTCACTGTGATGATGGGGTGTTAGACCCTATTGCCACAGTGGTCATGGTCTGCTTACATTGTGGCGGCCACACACATTTATGTGTGACACATGTGATAGGGGGTCACATTGTATGTTCAATGTCATGTTCAGTGTTGTAGGCATTTGACACATACTACACACACTTGTCATGGTGTTGGGGGGATGTGTTTTTCTGACATTCCTTATGTTGGAGTATGCTGGTTGTGTCATGCATTGCCCGTCCTATGAGTAGGGGTGGTAGTAGTGGTAGGCATCCAGCCCCCCCTGAGTAGGGGTGGTGGTTGTGGTAGGCATCCAGCACCCCCTGAGTAGGGGTGGTGGTAGTGACAGGCATCCAGGCCCCCCTGAGTAGGGGTGGTGGTAGTGGTAGGCATCCAGCACCCATGAGTAGGGGTGGTGGTAGTGGTAGGCATCCAGCCCCCCATGAGTATGGGTGGTGTTGGTGGTAGGCATCCATCCCCCTATGTGTGGGGATGGTAGTAGTGACAGGCATCCAGCCCCCCCTGAGTAGGGGTGGTGGTAGTGACAGGCATCCAGCCCCCCTGAGTAGGGGTGGTGGTAGTGATAGGCATCCAGCCCCCCCCTGAGTAAGGGTGGTGGTTGTGGTAGGCATCCAGCCCCCCATGAGTAGGGGTGGTGTTGGTGGTAGGCATCCATCCCCCTATGTGTGGGGATGGTAGTAGTGACAGGCATCCAGCCCTCCCTGAGTAGGGGTGGTGGTAGTGACAGGCATCCAGCCCCCCCTGAGTAGGGGTGGTGGTAGTGACAGGCATCCAGCCCCCCCTGAGTAGGGGTGGTGGTTGTGGTAGGCATCCAGCACCCCCTGAGTAGGGGTGGTGGTAGTGACAGGCATCCAGCCCCCCCTGAGTAGGGGTGGTGTTGGTGGTAGGCATCCATCCCCCTATGTGTGGGGATGGTAGTAGTGACAGGCATCCAGTCCCCCCTGAGTAGGGGTGGTGGTAGTGACAGGCATCCAGCCCCCCCTGACTAGGGGTGGTGGTGGTAGTGACAGGCATCCAGCCCCCCCCTGAGTAGGGGTGGTGGTTGTGGTAGGCATCCAGCACCCCCTGAGTAGGGGTGGTGGTAGTGACAGGCATCCAGCCCCCCCTGAGTAAGGGTGGTGGTAGTGGTAGGCATCTAGCCCCCCCTGAGTAGGGGTGGTGTTGGTGGTAGGCATCCATCCCCCTATGTGTGGGGATGTAGTAGTGACAGGCATCCAGCCCCCCCCTGAGTAGGGGTGGTGGTTGTGGTAGGCATCCAGGCCCCCATGAGTAGGGGTGGTGGTAGTGGTAGGCATCCAGGCCCCTATGGGTGTGTATGGCATTGGTGATATCCATCCCGCCCCTATGGTTCTGCTGTTGCTAGTGTATGTCATTCCTGCATCCCTATGTGTGTGTGACATATGTCGGGTACGTGTCGTTTTCTTTGTGTAGCGGGTGTTTGACTTACCGTCTGCGCCGTAGGCGTCCGTACCTGTTCCGGTAATAGATGTAGAGTATTGGTAGGACCTGCGCGATGGGATTCATGGTTGGTTCGTCTCGTTCGGGTTTCTCGTTGCTTCGACTCGTACTCGTCGCTGGCTTGTTTGTCTCGTAGCCGTGGATCGTCTTGTGGTGCGAATCGGAGCTTATGTGCGTCTCTCCCGGATGCTCTGACGTGCCGGACGTAGCGACAGGTTCGGCGCGCACGGAAGGCGCATCGTACTAGTCCGGCCGGAAGGTGCTGTATTTTTGCTTCCGTGCGACTCGATTCTGCGTTTACGGATCCGGCTCGGGCGGGGAACAGGAGCTGGAATGGGTACGTACGGCTGGGTCGGGATCTGGGCAGTTATGCGCATCGTACTTGCTCGTTCGTACGAATGTTCGAATCGGTCGGGAAACACGCGTTCGGCTTGGTTTTTTTCCGGACGAATAGTGTTAGGTGTGCTTCCGGCCGAGATCGGAATCGACCCCTAAATATATATAATTTACAATTCCCCCTCCAAACTACATTAAATCAGGAAGGTGCCGGACACTAAATATATATAATTTACTATTCTCGCTCCAAACTACATTAACCCAGGGAAGGTGCTGGACACTAAACATATATAATTTGATATTCCCACTCCAAACTACATTAAACAGGAAAGGTGATGGAGATCAAACATATATAATTTAATATTCCCAATCCAAACTACATTAACTAAGGGAAGGTACTGGACACTAAACATATATAATTTACTATTTCCACTCCAAACTACATTAAATCAGGAAAGGTGCTGGACAATAAACATATATAATTTAATAATCCCACTCCAAACTACATTAACTCAAGGAAGGTGCTGGACATTAAACATAGATAATGAGCTATTCCCACTCCAAACAACGTTAACCCAGGGAAGGTGCTGGACACTAAACATATATAATTTACTATTCCCACTCCAAACTACATTAACTCAGGAAGGCTGCTGGACACTAAGGGGTCGATTCCGATGTCGGCCGGAAGCGCACCTCACAGGATTCGTCCGGATAAAATACGAGCTGAACGCGTGTTTTCCGACCGACTCGCAACACTCTACCGAACGAACAAGTACGATGCGCATAACAGCCCAGATTCCGAGCGAGCCGTACTTACCCATTCCAGCTCCTGTTCCCCGCCCGAGCCGGATCCGTAAACGCCGAATCGAGTCGCACGGAATCAAATACACAGCACCTTCTGGCCGGACTAGTACGATGCGTCTCCCGTACGTGCAGAACTCGTCGCTACGTACGACACGTTTGAGCATCCGGGAGAGCTGCACATAAGCTCCGATTCGCGCCACAAGACGATCCACGGCGACGAGACGAACAAGCCAGCGACGAGTACGAGTCGAAGACACGAGAAACCCGAACGAGACGAACCAACCATGAATCCCATCGCGCAGGTCCTACCAATACTCTACATCTATTACCGGGACCAGCACAGACGCGTACGGCGCAGACGGTAAGTCAAACACCCACAACACAAACAAACGACACTTACCCGAAATATGTGTCACACACATAGGGATGCACAAATGACGTACACAAGCAACAGTAAGACCAATAGGGGTGGGATGGCCAACACCAATGCCATACACACCCATAGGGGGATGGATGCCTACCACCAACACCACCCTACAACTACCCCTACTCATGGGTGGCTAGATGCCTGCCACCCCCCCCCCCACTCATGGGGGGCTGGATGGCTGCCACTACTACCAGCCCCTCTCATGGGGGGCTGGATGGCTGCCACTACTACCATCCCCACTCATGAGGGGCTGGATGCCTACCACTACTACCATCCCCACCCATAGGGGGATGGATGCCTACCACTAACACCACCCCCACTCAGGGTGGGCTGGATGCCTACCACTACTACCATCCCCACTCATGGGGGGCTGGATGGCTGCCACTACTACCATCCCCACCCATAGGGGGCTGGATGCCTACCACTACTACCATCCCCACTCATGGGTGGCTAGATGCCTGCCACCACCCCCCCACTCATGGGGGCTGGATGCCTGTCACTACTGCCATCCCCACTCATGGGGGGATGGATGGCTGCCACTACTACCATCCCCACTCATGGGGGGCTGGATGGCTGCCACTACTACCATCCCCACTCATGGGGGGCTGGATGCCTACCACTACTACCATCCCCACCCATAGGGGGATGGATACCTACCACTAACACCACCCCCACTCAGGGTGGGCTGGATGCCTACCACTACTACCATCGCCACTCATGGGGGGCTGGATGGCTGCCACTACTACCATCCCCACCCATAGGGGGCTGGATGCCTACCACTACTACCATCCCCAATCATGGGGGGCAGGATGCCTGTCACTACAACCACCCCTACTCATAGGGCGGGTAATGCATGAAACAACTAGCATACTCCCACATAAGGACTGTCTGTAAATTACATCCCACCCCCAACACCATGACAAGCGTGTGTGGTCTGTGTCAAATGCATACAACACTGAACATGACATTGAACATACAATGTGACCCCCTAACACATGTGTCACACATAATTGTGTGTGTGGCCTACACAATGCAAGCAGACCATGACCACTGTGGCAATGTGGCCCAAAGCCCCATCACCACAGTGCCCAAAAGGTAAGTGTGTGCACCATAGCTGAAGCACATTTTGAACAGTGTGGCAATGGGGCCCAAAGCCCCATCACCACAGTGCCCAAAAGGTAAGTGTGTCCACCATAGCTGAAGCACATTTTGAACAGTGTGGCAATGGGGCCCTAAGCCCCATCACCACAGTGGCCAAAAGGTAAGTGTGTGCTCCATAGCTGAAGCACATTTTGAACAGTGTGGCAATGGGGCCCTAAGCCCCATCACCACAGTGGCCAAAAGGTAAGTGTGTGCTCCATAGCTCAAGCACATTTTGAACAGTGTGGCAATGGGGCCCTAAGCCCCATCACCACAGTGCCCAAAAGGTAAGTGTAGTCCTGGTAAAAGCTGCTAAACCAAAAATGCAGGGATTATTCCTGGCCACACAACACCAAACACTACAGTGGCATTGTAGTGCTTGTGTCCCATAGCAACATAGATTGTGTGAGGCAAGCAGTGCAGTGCCAATGACACATCGTTCTAGCCATGTGCACACAAACATCAGCCATGGGGGCCCACATTGTCTACATTCACAAATAACACAATGACAGAAGTGAGCATCATAATGCAGACCCACATATCTGCAGCAATGGACACACAAATGTAGATATCCTGTGGAGACTGTAGATGTCATGTGAACAAATACCATACCATGGCAGCAATGGGACATACTAACCATGATCAATGTGCTGACTGATGACCTAGCAGTCCCAGGGCCAGCAGGGGAAAGCCAACAAACAACATACAGCCAATGGCAAACTAAAGATATGCCAATGCAGTGGTGCAAATGCACAAACACAAACAGGCAGACTCACACTGCATATCATACACAACAGGTGAGGGGGTTGTGTGCCAGTGTCCCCAGGCAAACACACAACACATGAGGAGGCCAGATTCACTAATACACAGATGTCAACACAGTCACATACAAAACTAACTCAGGGATTGGATTCCCCTATGTGGGCAAACAGGCGTTGTGAGATGAGAGGGAGCCCAAATTACACATGTCACACAAGCTTGTAGGAACAGCAACAAACACAGCAAGAGACAGAACCACCACAGCACTCCCCCAGGGACCCCACATTGTGGTGACACTAGCCTGCATGACAATCACACTGTGATGGCAAAGGTAGATGTCATCCACACTGTGAACCACAGCCATGTGTCCTGAGCAACAAACTACCATCACACCTATACAAGCACAAATCACACAGCATGGCCTGCCAGCCAAGGACAACATGGAGGTAGTGCCCCAGCCGTGCAACAACTCACATTTGCACACACTCAACGACACACACCTTGTACTCCACCAATGTGCAGCAGTGAAGCTCACATGGACTGCTGACATTGCACATGCACCCATGAAAATCCCAGTGGTGGTGGGGGAAATAAGGTGCAGAAACCCATCACACATGGCCAGTCAACAATACTTGTGAATGTCTGACACACTGCACAGTATGCCGTACATGGGCATGACGTCAAATCCACCCCAAACAATGGGATCCTGGCCATAGTCACACACCAATGAAGAAGCCAAGCTGACCCACAAAGGACACACATAGACAACTTCCAACATTGCAGCTCTGACCCTGAGGAGTGGCAGCAGTCACACACACAACGTGTCACAATCACTGAAAGCATACACAAACAGAAAATCACATTACTCGTGTAACCAACAAGTGCCAAGAGGAATCTTGACTGTGTCCCATCTGCGTTTGCCCACATCCCCAGCCCTGACAACAAAGACAACTAGGGATGACAACCTCATTAACATTAGTTTGCCATGCACCCACATCCCGGAGAAACCAGGTCCAAGATGCTGGATGAACACAGAACAACTCAGCAAGCATCACAAACAGGAACATCCGTAGGGACACAGCCTGTGTAGGAAAAGGAGAAGGGTACACGCACAGACATGCCTACACAACACACAACACGGGCACAGCCTATATCACGGAATCACGCACTGCCATGAGGGCACTCTACTCCTGTGGAAGGTCAGCTGTGCCAAACCTTGTCTGTGCACGACTCAAACCTGTCAGCAGAACACTCGGTCAGTGAGTCAACAACTACAACACACTGAAGGCTCTGCTCATATCAGCCTGGGCACGGGAGTGTCACGTCAGTCATCTGCATACACCCAAGACACGTGTCAAGCAACTTGCACTGTGTACACAGATGAGTCCTCCAAATTTGATGTGCCAAACTGCATGTCCATTGGAGACGGGCACACAGTCAGGGTACTAGGAACATTGGACAGTGGTAAGCCCACCAGATGTGCATCAGTGTAGGTCAAAGATGGTAATCTACAAATGCTAAACGTACATCCCTGTGTCAAATGCTGAACATTACACCCTCAGACTGCAGCAAAGGATGCTATAGATCCAGACTTGATTAGGACACATATCCCATGGACCACATGGAGCCCATCACAGCAAAACTTCATTTACCTGATCTGAACACTATTACAACAGCAAATGCATGATTCCACACATCTACATCATGTACCTCCAAAGATTAACCACAAGTAAACAAAAAGAGGCTTTATTCAGCAAGTGTGCAACTCAAATCAAAAGTCCAAAATAAACTAAGGCCAATGGCCAGTCCAAATATACAGTCCCAACAGGGTGATGTGTGACAACTTGTCAACAATTGCTTGCCTGCACAGGTACGGACAGGGGACATCCCCTTGGAGGGCCATACGAGGGGCAGGCCAGCACCGCAGGGACAGGATCAGGGGATGCCAGAAGGAGGCAGTGAAGGGGAGGTGGGTGCAGGAGTGTCACCGGCAACTGCAGTGGAGGGGTCTGACTCAGGGGGGGCTGGCACCACCGCAGGGCTCAAGTCAGATGGTGTTGGTGCTGCAACCACTGCAGTGGGCTGGTCAGATGGAGTGGACTGGGTCCCCAATGCAGTGCCCGAGTCAGACGGGGTGGTGGTGGACTCCACCGCAGTGCATGACTCCAAGGTAGTGGAAGGAGGGGCAGAAGAGCTGGGCAGGACAGAGGGGGGGACACGGTCTCCACACCAGTGGCACAAACAGGCAGAGCGTCTGGTTTGGGGGTTGAAGAGCAAGTGGCATTGGGGGGAGGGCCTAAGCAGTTTGGGGATGCGGTATCTGTGTGTGGGGGAACCTGGGGCAGGGTGTGGCGGTGGAACCTGTGGAGTGGTGGCCTGGGGGATGGAGGTGAGAGACTGGGTGGTTGACTTGCAGGGCGGTGACGGGGTCTTGCTCTTTTGGGACCGGGGGGACTTGCGGGTGTGGGGCTCACTCTGCCTGCACCTGGGGGAGGGTGTCCGGGGGCGAGGGGCACTCCCCTCTGTGTGGGTGGACTTCCTCTTCCCCCGGTTGTAGGAAGGTGGAATCTGACTATATGGTTGCCCCCACTTTTTTTATGGTGTTTTGCTGGTTTATGACTTAGTTGGACTGGGATCCTGCTATTCAGGGCCCCAGTCTATCTGCTTTCTCTGTAAAAAGGTTTCCATGTGCCTTAGGCACATCTCTGATTGTAATCTGGAGTGCCCTTATAAGTCCCTAGTATATGGTATACTATGTACCAAGGGCATAGGTACCTCAGAGGCCTACCAGGGGCTGCAGCATGTATTATGCCACCCCTGGAAGGCCATCCAAACTGACACCACAGGTCTGCTACTGCAGCCTGGGTAGGGTGGTGCATGCACCCCTTACTGTGATATAGGTTACCTATATCACTAAATACATACACACATATAAACCTATAAGTCACTCCTAAGGCAGGCCTTATCAATCCTAAAGGCAGAGTGCATGGTTCCTATGTGAGAGGGTGCCCCTGCATGAGCAGGGCCCCTCTGCAGCGTTCGGAGACCATCTCTGATGCTGTTTGTAGTGCAGCCTGACCATATACTCTTAAGCGCATTATATCCTCGCGGTAAAATGCTAACTTTGGAATGGCTGCACCTAAACATGTCGTGTTTGGTGTCAAACATCTTGGAATACTACCCCCCGCCAATCCTGGCGGCGGGGGTAGCATTCCACCCTTCTAGAGGGAAAGACATGTTAACTCTGGCTTACCCGGTAACTTCTTTCTGAAGCCCTGGCATCACAAAATGGATGCTGCTGCCACAGACACAAGTCTGGCCTCCTGCTGCTGGACGAAACTCCGGCAGGGGAGGCCTGGACAATAGGTTTCCTGTTGCAGGGAGGTGTGACCACCTCCCCAGACAGGATAATGTGTATTGGGGCTGGGTGGGTGCACTCTTAGAGTGCTTTGAAGTCCTGCACTGGGGGAGCAAAAGGCTCCTCTGTGCATATGCCAGTTCAAACCAGCTCAGGGGCTACCTGCCCCTGCTCTGGCGCGAAACTGGACAAAGGGAAGTGGGTGTAGCCACCCCCTCCCTTGACCCTCTCATAGGTGGGGTCATAGAGCTAGTCCATCCCCTCTTTTTAGTATAAGAGGGGGAACCTTGCCATTGCAAAGCAGATAACCCCTGGATGACACTCTACAGAAGAATCCTGGCCCTTCGACGTTCCACTACCTTTGGAAGACAGAAGAATCTCCCTTGGAGTCAAGGAGTGACTCCCCTGCTTGGCAGGCACCAAAAACGACAACGACGGTCGCAAACTACGCCGCTCCCGCCGGAGTCCGAAGTCCCTGCAGCCCAGGAAGTGGATTTCCTGACCTCTCCCAGGCCATCGTGAGTCCCCAGCGAAGCTGAGGCAAGTGGACCCCACGAGTAACGAGGAACCGCGACCCCTGGGTACCGTGCACTATTGTCGAGTGCAACCCCTTCACAATGTTCTACGAACCTGTGCTTTGGACCACGTGTGGTCCCGACCTCCAGCAGGAATCCCTCCGAAGATCAGAGGCCTACACCGTCCCGAGTGACCGTGGGCCCCTGTTGAGTGATTCCGCCCGAGGTGTCTTTGCGATCCCTTGCCCGCTGGCTTGTGGGTCCCCAGAAGACTTCTTAAAGAAACCAAAGGGCTCCCCTGGTTGCTCCAGGCCTGCCCTGACTTACCCTCGCTGGGTGAGTTCCACAGACCTTGCTGGTCTGCGCCATCGACTTTTCTTTATCTCCCCAAGACTTGCGGCTGCCAAGGCTTGTTGGCTCCGATCGAGTTGCCGACACCGCAGTCAGCTGCAGACATCGAGGGACACACCGAATCCAGCTCCTGGTCGTCGTCGACGCCTCCTGGACCACGTGGCTGAAGAGTCAAGGCACCCGCAACCGACCTGAATCACTCGACGACGGTGGGCATCCATCTTCCTTGCCCCGAGTCACTGCCAAGTGACTTTGAACACTGTCCCCTCTGCTTTCAGGTCATCCTTCTTCAGAATCCAGGCTTGGATTCCACCGGACACTTCTTCAGCTCCCGCAAGCAGCAAGTCTTCTTTGTTCGCCATTGAAAACGACGCCGCGACCCGACACCAAAGGACACCTGTGCACCCGGCTTCCCTGGGTGAGGTAACTCCAGCACTACGGTGCTCCTGTGGGTGTGGGCCCTAGAACGACTTACCCTGTAAGTGACTTGCTTGTAGGTTCTACAGAAGTATCCTAAAACTCTTTATTTCCAACCGCGACTTGCCCCATTGAAGTCAACGGCGATCCGCGCCTGTGTATCTACACTGCACGCGTCTCCCGTGGGTCCTTTACTTACCTGCCTTGGGTGGTTTCGTGAGGCCCCAGCACTTCTGAAGGCCCTAGGCCTTGTCTCCCTGCAAGTCGTTGTCCCTAAGTCTCTTACTTAGTATATGGTCTGGTACGCCCCTAGGGCCCCAGCCATATTTTGTGCTTAACTTATTGTGAAACGTTGATTTTGTGCATATGTTTGTCTTCTAATCTCATAAAGAGATTAGTAGAGAGTTATTTAGAAATAAATACATATATATTTGATATATATACCTGTGTGGTGTCTTTTCATTTGGTGATTCAAGAGATTATATGGTAAAACAAGCTGCTTTACATTCCTCCGAGACTTAGCCTGAAGGCTGCTCTCCACAGCTACCACTAGGATAGCTTTCTTTAAAAGGTTGTCTTAAACCTATCTACCATAAGAGTCGATTTGCCCTGGTGCAAGGTGTCCACTTTAATTAGTGAACAGCATATACCAGGCCAACTTCTCACATTGGTGGGCAGCGTGTGGGATTCCAGCTTGCCATTGTTTTACCAGAAAATCTCTATTTGAATTACTAACTGAAAACCATTATAGGTACTCAAGGTACATATAAAGTCAAGCTTAGTATCAATAAGTTCTACTGAACTTAGAGCTGGGTGCCAAGGGATAGCACACCCTTTCCACAGCTCAAGCTAGGATCAGTAGGCCACAAACTAGTGTAGGTAGTACAACACTGCACAACACTAGAATGTCTTTAAGGGGAGGATCCAAAGAATCCTTGCAGGAAGCCATTGAGCTTCCACCCTCCAAGTATGATACACTCCCATTCTTGGAATTGAGAGCTTTATGCAACTTGAGAAAAATAAGGACAGGCCAAAGCCCCACCACCCAACACCTCAAGGAGTTGTTGGTGGCTTATGACCTTAGTAAGCCTGTAGGGACTGAAGGGGTAGGAGCTGAGGGTGGGGCAGAAGAAGAGGAGGAGGCCAGGGGTACCAATACCCCCAGCCCCCCTCTGAAACTGGCCAGGAGGGTGACAATGACCCTGACCTGGAAAACCCAATCCCTCCTGTGGATGATGATGAGGATGATCAAAATGATGCCCTCTTTGTCCCCCCAGGAAGGATTAAGAGTGTGCCCAGGAAGTCTAGATCTCCTTCTCAGGAGTCTAACCACTCTGGCACCTCTATAGGGAGCTCTGTCTCCTCTCACAGGAGGGAATCCTCTCATGAGAGGAGAGCCAGGCTGGTCCGGTATGAGGAAACTCAGCTGGAAATCAGAAAAAAGCAACTGGCTTTAGATAGGGAATCCCTAGATCTCCTCAGGGAGAGAAGAAAGTTGGGACTAGAGTCCCATGGTGGCAGCAATATCCCTAGAGATAGGGACAGGTCTTATGACCATAGAAACCTAAACAAGATTGTCCCTCCCTACCAGAGTGGGGATGACATCCACAAATGGATAACTGCACTGGAGAGGGCCTGTAAAGTTCAGAAGGTCCCCCAGAGGCAGTGGGCAGCAATCTTGTGGCTCTCCTTTGCAGACAAAGGTAGAGACAAGCTCCTCACTGTAAGAGAAGAGGATGCTGACAATTACACAGTCTTGAAGAGTGCTCTGATAGATGGGTTTGGCCTAACCACTGAACAGTATAGGTTGAAGTTCAGAGACACCCAAAAAGCTCAGACTCAAGACTGGGTTGATTTTGTAGATTGTGCTACAAAGGCTCTGGAAGGTTGGATACATGGCAACAAAGTGCAGGACTTTTTAGGATTGTACAATTTGATTATGAGGGAGCAGATCCTTAATAATTGTCAAAACCAGCTTTTGCACCAGTATCTGGTGGACTCTGATCTGACCTCTCCCCAAGAATTGGGAAAGAAGGCAGACAAGTGGGTCAGAACCAGAGTAAAAACTAGAAATCAGGGTGGTGACCAGAAGAAAGATTCTACTAAGTCCCAAGAGAAAGGTGGGGATAAATCTAAGGATAAGTCCCCTACAGGGCCCCAAAATTCCTCTTCTGGGGGTGGGTCCCAAACTCCTTCCTCTCCTGAAAAGAAACCCTATTGCCATGTCTGTAAAAAGCCTGGGCACTGGAAAACTGATCCCAGTTGCCCCAGGATTGGCAATAAAGAAAATGTTCCTCCCACAACTACTACCACCCCTCCTGGTACTACCAGTAGTAATCCTCCAGTTGGGAGTAGTGCACCCAAAAAGTTAGGTGCTTTTGCAAGAGGAACAGAGGTGGGCCCTAGTTTAGACAGGGACCCCTCAACAGACTCCTCTGACTCTGATGGTGGTATAGGATTTGCCACCTTTACCATGGGTCCCATAGCATTGGGCAGGTACAGATTGGAGCCAATAATTAATGGTCAGAAAGCTGTGGCATTTAGGGACACAGGGGCTAGTGTCACCATGGTGGCAGGGAAACTAGTCCCCCCTCACCAGCTTTTACCTGAGTTTAAATACCAGGTGACCAACATTGATGGTGTCAGAACAGATCACCCCATGGCCATAGTCAATCTCAGCTGGGAGGGGGTCACAGGCCCAAAAAGAGTGGCAGTGTCCCCAACCCTACCTGTAGATTGCCTGATGGGCAATGATCTGGAAATTTCAGCCTGGGCTGAAGTGGAACACCAAACCCATCTTAGGATGTTGGGCGTCCCTGTAAAGGTTAGTGGGGCTGTGATGGCCACAGCCCCAGCCCAAGAATTTGGAGAGATGGAGCCTGAAAGAATGGCCCACTCTCCCCCAAAAGAGAGCACAAGGGTTGAAGAAAAGTCTTCTTCCCCCCAGACAGTAGGTAAGGGTCAGCCTCCTCAGGGAACTGACCCTACCCCTAGTGAAGGAACTGCCACAGAGGTAGTCAGGCCTGGCCTGGCCACACCCCTGATGGCAGAGGACCCTTCCAAGGTGGTACCCCGTCTGGAGCAGGTAACCTGCCCCTCTCTACCCTGCCTCAGTCAGCCCAGGGCTGCAGAGGTCAGGGAGGTCAGTGGACCCCCCAGGGCCCCCTGTCCAGAGGAAGCCCCCATCAGCAGATTAGGGGCACCCAGTCTAGTAGCCCTAGCCAGGTGAAAATTCCTCTACACACTGAGGGATCCCCCATACCTTTATGTAGGGACCTCCCCCAGAAGGACTCTGGTAGGCAAGGGCAAACCTGGGACCAGAAGGTTCCAAACCTGCCATGTCCCTCCAGTAGTCCATCCAAAGGGACCCAACCCACAGCTGTAGGCAGCCAAAGGTTGACCCTTAGAGCAAAGTGCAACTCAGTCATGGAAAGACAGGCATACATGGTGACCAGTGATCTGAGGAAGCTGAGGCCAACATTCCTAGGGCCTCACTTCCCTACTCAGACACCTCACCAGCCTTGTACTTTACCTAAGCACACCACAGGTAGTGATTCCCCATGGTGGAGACCCTCTCATACCCTTAGGGTGAGGGATTGCTTAGTGGACCATAAGACAGGGGGCAACCATGCTAGTGCAGGTGCTTCCTTATATGACCACTTAGTCAATGAAGGCTCAACTGGCCAAGGTTAGCCTTATCTCCTTTCGTTTGGGGGGGTTATGTAGGAAGGTGGAATCTGACTATATGGTTGCCCCCACTTTTTTATGGTGTTTTGCTGGTTTATGACTTAGTTGGACTGGGATCCTGCTATTCAGGGCCCCAGTCTATCTGCTTTCTCTGTAAAAGGTTTCCATGTGCCTTAGGCACATCTCTGATTGGAATCTGGAGTGCCCTTATAAGTCCCTAGTATATGGTATACTATGTACCAAGGGCATAGGTACCTCAGAGGCCTACCAGGGGCTGCAGCATGTATTATGCCACCCCTGGAAGGCCATCCAAACTGACACCACAGGTCTGCTACTGCAGCCTGGGTAGGGTGGTGCATGCACCCCTTACTGTGATATAGGTTACCTATATCACTAAATACATACACACATATAAACCTATAAGTCACTCCTAAGGCAGGCCTTATCAATCCTAAAGGCAGAGTGCATGGTTCCTATGTGAGAGGGTGCCCCTGCATGAGCAGGGCCCCTCTGCAGCGTTCGGAGACCATCTCTGATGCTGTTTGTAGTGCAGCCTGACCATATACTCTTAAGCGCATTATATCCTCGCGGTAAAATGCTAACTTTGGAATGGCTGCACCTAAACATGTCGTGTTTGGTGTCAAACATCTTGGAATACTACCCCCCGCCAATCCTGGCGGCGGGGGTAGCATTCCACCCTTCTAGAGGAAAGACATGTTAACTCTGGCTTACCCGGTAACTTCTTTCTGAAGCCCTGGCATCACAAAATGGATGCTGCTGCCACAGACACAAGTCTGGCCTCCTGCTGCTGGACGAAACTCCGGCAGGGGAGGCCTGGACAATAGGTTTCCTGTTGCAGGGAGGTGTGACCACCTCCCCAGACAGGATAATGTGTATTGGGGCTGGGTGGGTGCACTCTTAGAGTGCTTTGAAGTCCTGCACTGGGGGAGCAAAAGGCTCCTCTGTGCATATGCCAGTTCAAACCAGCTCAGGGGCTACCTGCCCCTGCTCTGGCGCGAAACTGGACAAAGGGAAGTGGGTGTAGCCACCCCCTCCCTTGACCCTCCCATAGGTGGGGTCATAGAGCTAGTCCATCCCCTCTTTTTAGTATAAGAGGGGGAACCTTGCCATTGCAAAGCAGATAACCCCTGGACGACACTCTACAGAAGAATCCTGGCCCTTCGACGTTCCACTACCTTTGGAAGACAGAAGAATCTCCCTTGGAGTCAAGGAGTGACTCCCCTGCTTGGCAGGCACCAAAAACGACAACGACGGTCGCAAACTACGCCGCTCCCGCCGGAGTCCGAAGTCCCTGCAGCCCAGGAAGTAGATTTCCTGACCTCTCCCAGGCCATCGTGAGTCCCCAGCGAAGCTGAGGCAAGTGGACCCCACGAGTAACGAGGAACCGCGACCCCTGGGTACCGTGCACTATTGTCGAGTGCAACCCCTTCACAACGTTCTACGAACCTGTGCTTTGGACCACGTGTGGTCCCGACCTCCAGCAGGAATGCCTCCGAAGATCAGAGGCCTACACCGTCCTGAGTGACCGTGGGCCCTGTTGAGTGATTCCGCCCGAGGTGTCTTCGCGATCCCTTGCCCGCTGGCTTGTGGGTCCCCAGAAGACTTCTTAAAGAAACCAAAGGACTCCCCTGGTTGCTCCAGGCCTGCCCTGACTTACCCTCGCTGGGTGAGTTCCACAGACCTTGCTGGTCTGCGCCATCGACTTTTCTTCATCTCCCCGAGACTTGCGGCTGCCAAGGCTTGTTGGCTCCGATCGAGTTGTCGACACCGCAGTCAGCTGCAGACGTCGAGGTACACACCGAATCCAGCTCCTGGTCATCGTCGACACCTCCTGGACCACGTGGCTGAAGAGTCAAGGCACCCGCAACTGACCTGAATCACTCGACGACGGTGGGCATCCATCTTCCTTGCCCCGAGTCACTGCCAAGTGACTTTGAACACTGTCCCCTCTGCTTTCAGGTCATCCTTCTTCAGAATCCAGGCTTGGATTCCACCGGACACTTCTTCAGCTCCCGCAAGCAGCAAGTCTTCTTTGTTCGCCATTGAAAACGACGCCGCGACCCGACACCAAAGGACACCTGTGCACCCGGCTTCCCTGGGTGAGGTAACTCCAGCACTACGGTGCTCCTGTGGGTGTGGGCCCTAGAACGACTTACCCTGTAAGTGACTTGCTTGTAGGTTCTACAGAAGTATCCTAAAACTCTTTATTCCCAACCGCGACTTGCCCCATTGAAGTCAACGGCGATCCGCGCCTGTGTATCTACACTGCACGCGTCCCCCGTGGGCCCTTTACTTACCTGCCTTGGGTGGTTTCGTGAGGCCCCAGCACTTCTGAAGGCCCTAGGCCTTGTCTCCCTGCAAGTCGTTGTCCCTAAGTCTCTTACTTAGTATATGGTCTGGTACGCCCCTAGGGCCCCAGCCATATTTTGTGCTTAACTTATTGTGAAACGTTGATTTGTGCATATGTTTGTCTTCTAATCTCATAAAGAGATTAGTAGAGAGTTATTTAGAAATAAATACATATATATTTGAGATATATACCTGTGTGGTGTCTTTTCATTTGGTGATTCAAGAGATTATATGGTAAAACAAGCTGCTTTACATTCCTCCGAGACTTAGCCTGAAGGCTGCTCTCCACAGCTACCACTAGGATAGCTTTCTTTAAAAGGTTGTCTTAAACCTATCTACCATAAGAGTCGATTTGCCCTGGTGCAAGGTGTCCACTTTAATTAGTGAACAGCATATACCAGGCCAACTTCTCACACCGGTATGCTGGATCAGCGGGATTGGAGGGGAAGAGGCCGAGGTCACTGAGGAATAGCTGCTGATCAGGTGGGGTTGCAGGTGAGGCAAGGGAAGGGGTCTTGGAGGGAGAGGATCTTGAGGATTGCGGAGTGACTGTGGTTGCCTGTGTGTGTGTGTGTTCCCCATCCCCTGTGTCTGTGGTATCAGTCCCCTGAGGATGCTTGTGTGCACGTCTTGC